>PVIY010034267.1:0-27291 GCA_004026745.1 Myrmecophaga tridactyla
ATTAGATTTAGCATCACTAATTGCAGAAGACACTCCCCTTTGGCTGATTACAAATGGAATCAGCTGTGGATGCAGCTGATGTGATCATGACCTAATCCTATGAAATGTCCTCATTGCAACAGACAGACCAGCGCTTGCCCAATCAGATAAACAGGTACCACAACTTGGCCAAGTTGACACGTGTCCCTAACCATGACAGAGGGTGTGGTTGAACATTGATCCAATCAGCCATTTCAGTGGAAGTCAGCATTGGAAATGCAATTATCCAGGAAGGATCTGTAGAAAGTTCTGTTGAACTTGAGCTACACGCAAAGCTAATAAGGGTTTTACAATTTCTTTATGAGCAAAACAACTGCCAGCCTGGACCAAAAGGGACAGAGAAGGGAAAAATTGAAGGAAGAATAACTTTGGGGGTGCAAACATGGTAGCAGAGGTCTGGACTGAAAATATCATTGGTTGAAGAGAGTGGGCTAACTTATGCCTGTGGAAAGGGCAGGTCCTCCTCTATAGTTGGAGGGGGCAGGTCATCTGCCTCAGCACTTGGAGAGGTGGACCTTGTTCTTGTTGTTTAGAGAGAGTCCCACCACCCCAATGCTCAGAGATGGTGGGGCCTGTCTCCCAATGTTCACAGAGAGCCTCGCCACCATGCTCATGCATGGAAAGGGTGGGATCTTCACTCTAGTGTTCAGAGAGAGCTTGGTCCCTGTCCAGCACTTGGAAGGGGTGGGGCTGCCACTCTCCCAAGCCCAGAGGACAAAAGATTGATCCACAGATGACTCTCAGACCTTGGAATCTAATGGAGTTTGCCCTGCTGGGTTTCAGATTTAGTTGGGATCTGTGACTCCTATTTCCCTCTCAATTTCTCCCTTCTGGATTGTGAGTATCCATCCTATACGTCGCCCACCGTGGTATATTAGAAGAAAATAACTTGCTTTCTTGGTTTCACAAGTCCACAGAGAGAGGAGAATTTTTGGCTCAGTATGGAGCACACCCATAGTACATTTTGAGAACACTTTTTACTTAGCATTGTTATTTGAATAACTTAAAGCTTTTGGGATGTTGAGATAGAATGAGTGTATTTTGTATGGGGAAAAAACATGTCTATTGATTCCCGAGAGTGGACTGTGGTGGACTGAATTATGTACCCCAAGTCTGGACATGCTGTTGGTCTTGGTCCTTATTCTGAATGTGGATGTGCCTCCATTGTAAATAAGATCTATTCAAGAGGTTACTTCAGTTATAGTCTGGCCCAGCTGAATCAGTTTGGGCTTTAATTGGGTTATTGGAGTCCTTTGTAAGGAGAGTGAAAGTCAGATGAAAGTCAGATGGAGAGAGAAGCCACATGGAGCAGCCAGAAGCTGGAAGTCAATGGAGCCTGGAAGGGAAAGGAGAAGATGCCACGAGGTACATTGCCATGTGACTGAAAAGCCAAGGACCCAGCTTTCTGGCATGTAGTCTCAGAATACCAGTCTTCTGGGAGAAAGTATTGCCATGCTGATGCCTTGATTTAGACTTCTCCTAGCCTCAGCCCCATAAGCCAATAAACTCCCACTGTTAAGTCAACCCCTTGTATAGCATTTACTTTAGCAGATAGGATACTAGAACACTGGATGAGCATTTTGATTGATTGTCTATGTTCCAAGCTGGATTCATCTTTTTTCTTTGCACCAATGCCAGTTTGCTTTTCTTCCTTTATTTCTGTGTCAGTGACCTTCCCAGTTGTCCATCCCGTTTTTTTTTTCCTTCTCTTCCATAATCCATCCACCGTCCTGTAGATTGTGCCTACTAAATAGATCTGCAAAGTCTCCTCCTGTTTCCGGTCTCCTGCCTGTTTATATGATGCTGCCCTATTTCACCCACTCCTAATGCTTTGCCTTGATTGGTCATTGCAGACCGTCTTAACTGCAGTTCACCAGCATCCTCCTTTCTAACCTACATTCTTCCCTACTGTAGCCTAAAGTCAGGCTAATGGTACTGAACTTCAAATCTAAATAAAGAGGTTTCCCTTGTTGAATGCTCTTAGATGGCTTCATACAACAACCCTCAGAATAAAAATCCAGACTCTTTGCATGCCAGCACAAGGCCTTCAGTGGCACTTCACTTTTATTTGCTTTTCTTTCACAGACTTCTTTAAATTTCTGAGGACAGCTATGAAACCTCTACCTGGTGGAAAAGCATATCACATACATACACAAACTTTACACACAGTGCAGGGGCTGCTTGAGGACCTGAAACCCAGAGCTAATAACTATGATAGATCCCCAGTCTCGGTCTGTTTTTAAGTTTCTTTGTTGAACTCCCTTAATACTGTATGTCTTCTGGGAGGAAAGTGTGTTTAGTATTATGTGCTGATTTTCTTTTCACTTGCTCATCTGCATTTTTCTTTGAGAACTTTGAAAACACATTAAAGGCCTTGTCGAGGGCTTTGTAGCTTCAGTACAAATAAAATGTCTGATATGTAACAGCCACTTAAAAAGTGTTTGCTGAATTAATAATTGAAGATATCCTTCTTTCAAGGTCCATGTTTATGGCCAATGTAGTATGCGATGTTAATATATAGGCTACTTTAAAGACTCTGTATGTGTATGTCAGTGGTGTCATTGAATGGAGAGTCTCGTTATCTTCTTTTCCTCTTTCGTGGAGGTACTTGAAGATCTGATAGGATTGCAGTCTGACCCAATAGTTACAATTTCCATTAAAAATCTATATAGAACAGGATAATGATCACATGGTATTGGCAGTGAAAGTGCCAGAAGAGGATCCCTACACGTCTCAGTTCTTGATGATGCTCCTTAAAATTCTGTTTCTTTGTGATATTGAAGTATAGAAGTACTTTAGGTTATCATTTCCCACTTTCATCTTAAATTTTTTTTTCTGTATAAAAATGTCTCCAGAACTCCCCTTGCACTACTGGCAATGCATTAATTGATGATGAATTTTACTCTGTGAAGGCAACTCCATGGTTTGATCATTTTAGGCTATCAGGAAAATTATGCTGTCAACTTTCCCTAGCATTCAGATCAAGATGAAATAGTTATATGAAAATAAATGGAATATTATTCAAAGAACATCTGATATAAACAAGCAAATGGCAAATATGGTCTCAGAAGATTATAAGTATACTGCATTTAAATAATTATATGGAAATATGCATATTGAATATGGCAGAATAAAAAATGAATGGGTGGATATTCAAAAATGAAAAGGCAGATGTGGAGGCCTTTTCTAAACAGAGAAAATCAAACCAATTCTTTTCCTTGCACAGGTAACAGCTATAATTCCTTTAGAAGGCATAATGCAGTTGATTTAAGCTAATAGGGTAGGTGTGTTGCTTTTGTGAATAGGAGAGTGACCTGGTTTTTAAAACACCCACATGAATGGCTACAAAATTATAAAGAGGATGCAGTCTGGAGCTTGACTGCCTGGGTTTAAATCCCAGTTCTCTAGTTTTATCAGCTATGTGAATCTGTGCAAATCATTCAATCTCTCTGCATCCCAGTTTTCCTCATGTGTAAATTGGGGTTAATAATCCTACTTACTTGAAAGGGATAGTATGAGGAATCAGAGAGTTAATATTTGTTACCATGCTTAGCACTGTACCTGCACTAGGCAAGAAGTTATGTGTAAGAGGCAGAAAGGTAGTTATTAATATCAAGAACAGCTAATGCTCATTGGGCATATTCAGCATGCCAGCCCTGTGCACACAATTCATATGAATCATTTCATGCAATACTATAATAACTCTAAAATGTGACTGAGAAGTTAGGATTTAAGGGATGACTGTGATCACTGAGTCATACAAATGTTCCTTTTTACTTTCTGGTATATTAGAATAGACAGAGGGAAATATGTGAAATCTCTGAATGGTAATCTAGCTGTCTTGATCTCTGATAATGAATGTATAGACTTTATCTTGTGTCCTTGTGATCATAAAACCTTGTGACTGACCTTCACTTGTACCCATTTAATCTGGAGTTTTGAGTTTCAAGTCTTATGGTCACCAAAGATAGTCTCTAATGTTTATTAATGAAGGGCCCTGGGTCAGCCCAGAACTAACCCACCCAAATTCCAAAGTGATCTTAATAACTGAAACTGGACCTAACCACAATGGGCCCACTTAACTTACACAGGAGCTTAGACTTTAACCTATAAGTGACCTATACCTCATTGTAATGCAAAAAATCGTGCCCATTATCATATTAAGGCTGCCATTTTCTTACATATGTTCTGTGATTAAGCATGTAATCAACCTGCACATGCTTAATAATTGAAGCACCTCTAAGCACATCATTTGGAGCCATGGTGCTCATTATCCTAAAACCTGCCCATATTTTGGTACTGTAAAGCTATCAGAATTACTGCATTTCAGGGAGACAGATTTTTAGGCTGATAAGCCATCTGATCTGCTTTGTGCCTTGTAATAAACTCTTTCTCTCTTTGAAACCCCAGAATCTCAGGAATTGGTCATTTGAGCTCATCAGGCAGAGAATCCACGACTTTTGTCCCGTACCAAAAATAGGTACTGGGTGCATGGGTGGTTCAGTGGTACAATGCGCGCCTGCCATGTGAAAGACCCAGGTTTGATTCCTGGACCATGCACCAAAAAAAAAAAAAAAACAAGGGCTGCCGTGGCTCAGCAGGCAGAGCTCCGACCTGCGGTGCTGGAGGTCTGGAGTTCGATCCCTGGTGCCTCCTGCCCATATGCAAATTAAAAAAAAAACAAAAAACAAAAAACGTAGGTACTTTTCTTTACCTGTATTTTACAGATGGAGAAACTGAGGCTCACTGGTTAAATGACTGTGAGGCCTTTTAGTGAATGATTAGCAAAGGCCAAGTTGGGATCTGATTCACTGTCTTAATATACTAAGATTCTGAAGAATTTGCACAAGAAAACAGCTCATTTCAGCATCTGAAAGTTAGTGTTTTTTTTTTCCCCCAAACAAGTTAATTTAGATTATCATAAAAAATGTCTTCTGGTGAGAGACATTTAAAAAGTCATGGTAAGACAGTAAGAGAAGGTATTTATTTGTACTTAAGGATATTTCTTCTGTTGTCACCTCTATATGATAAACTCTCTATATGATAAAATATCCATCCATGTATACAATTTAACTAGAAGGTGTCATTTGCCTTTGCAACTGGCACATACACAGTTTTCTGAGTCCAATAAAGGGGCTTACTGTGAGGCAACTACAATTGAAGTGGTGTTCAATAGATGCTACAGTACACTGAAAGTATGAATAATTACCCCTGAATGAAGAATAGTAGAGAGACAATGAATGATAAATATAATTTAAACCTTAATCTTTTAGATTAATGTTACACTAAGCATGTAACATAATAATTCCAGTTTTAACCTATATGGACATCATTCATAATACTTCTCTAATAGTAACTAACAAGTCCACATAAGCACTGTTGATGAGTTAGTCCTGTTCTAGGACTTTGCAATTTCTGTTAATACCATAAATGATTTCCTCTTTTTTTATATATTCCATAATTTTTGAGCACCTGTTTTGTGCTGGGTTCTGTGTCACCTGGAGTGGGGAGACCTGGTGAACCTGCTGAGTCTCTCCACTGTGGAGCTCATAGTTCAAGGAGCAAGTGCAATTAAATGAGCAAAGTTCAGTCTAAATCATCTAATTTTCAGTTACTGCTGCCTTTGCACTTTCCCCCTAGAATGTTTAAATATTTATATAAATTATATAAATGCAAATATAAATTGAAACAACTCAAGGAGTTGTTTCCCAGCATTAGGACTGACTCAGAAGCAAATTTCTTTCTTCTTTCTCAGAAAACAGGAACTACTGTATACTTCAAAGATGTATTTTCCCCACATTTTACTCCTAAATCTAGGTTTTGCAAGGGCACTCCACTCCCCAGAGACATGAACTTGTGTTTTTTTTCTAATGTCATCTTCTTTGATATAAATTTTGTGCTTTTGCAATTCCTCAGTGGTACTCCATTTCTTTTTTAAGAACTTGAAGTCTTTTATTTTTTAAAATTCAGACTGCATCATCATTCTCATTGGTTTTCTTTCCCTAAGGTACCATCATTCTTAGCTATTTTCTATCAGACCCAACTTTTTGGCCCCAGGGACTGGCAGCCAAAGTAGTATTAGGACTGACTCTTACTTTCTAAGCTGAGAATATGCTCAGGGCCTCTCCAGCACACTCCCTCTTTGATTAGGAGGAGGAAGAGCACCCGACTTAGTGAGTGCCCCAGCAGCAGCTGCAGTCTGTTCACAGCACAGGAAAAGGAGAATCAAAGCAGGTCGCAGTGCATACTTCTTGGGAAAGCAGAATTGCGGATTTGCCAACCTCTTCCAAAGTGACGGTAGCACCGAAGCCGTGCGATTGGCTGAGTCCTGTTGCCTCTATATTAAGCGGACACACACAAATGTCATGGAGCTATTGCTCTCTTTACATTATTTATCTGATTACTTATGGTGCTTACATGTGTTGAGTGTAATATGCATCCTTTATTACTCTTTCTCCAAGCTAAAAACATCACCTAGGGCAACATTTCCTCAGGATATTTGACCAGGGGACATTTTGTAAGTTATAATGAATCAGCAGAACAGCAGTCAGAGATGCTGAGCTATAATGCACATTTGCACTGAGGTCAAGGAACAAGAAATATCAAATAATACTACAACTATATATTGTCATTTGGAAAACAAAAAAGCACCATATTTACCAAAGATTATCTTATAGATGCCTTACAGAATGAAACATTCTTGGTAAGTACTCTTTATGAATCAATACCCAGATCAAATCATTTGTGTAATTACCAGGTGTTCAGTTATATGCTATACCACCTCATTAAGTCAGGTTGTTACATAACAGAAAGAACAGTTGAATACAGCTGTCTAATAATTGCCTTCCTTATGTATACATGTTAACTATTTTCTTTTTGCATATGTATCCATATATGACTATAAATACATGTATTTAAATAATATGTATAAATATTCTTAGCATTAACTTTTTCAAGAAATTCCTATTAGTATTTCTTAGAACACCTGCTTTTCATGAAACACACCTTAAACCATCGTTTTAGTTCCCTAAGCTGTGCCAAGCAGATACCATGAAGTGGGCTGGCTTAAATGTTGGCAGTTTATTAGCGTAAGGTTTTGAGTCTGTGAAAATGTCCAGATCAAGACAGCATCAAAGCAGTGTTTGCTACCTGATGACTGGTTGCCAGAGATCTTTGGCTTCTCTGTGCCATATGGCAGTGCAAATGGCACCATTTCCTGGTCTCTCCTTTCTCTTCCAGTTTTGTTGTTTTCAGCTTCTTGCTTCCTGGCTTATTCTCCCTCTCTCAGCATTCATTCCATTTATAAAGGATTGTAGTAATAGGATTAGGTCCCATCCTGAATGAGGTGGGTCCCACTTTAACTGAAGTAGCCTCATCAAAAAATCCTACTTACAATGGGTTTATACCACGACGAACAGATTGGATTTAAGAACATGTATTTCTGGGGTACATGCAGCTTCAAACCATTGCAACCATGCTAATGTAATGAAACGGATGATTTATGCTTTTCTTCTTGTCCTTAAGCTATTAAGCAATGTTACAGTAGAATGGAAATTACTTGTTTTCGGTATAATTTTGGAAACTTATTTGGATTAAGAAGGCCTAAGTTTTAGGCATGACTCTACCAGAGAACAGCAGTGACCCTCTCTGGGCCATATTAATGAACTTGCCTGCCTTCTAACTTTCCTTTCTGGTGTAGATTGTCCTAGCAGTGTTCCATGCTTGGATGTTCTTGGCCAGGGATGGCCTCGTGACTGAGAGCAAATCAGAGGGTTGGTCTGTCTCTTATACTATCGTCTCACATAGAAGAGGTGAGGTATTTAGCAGCCCTCTCGATTTCCTCTTTTGATTTTGGAAAATTGGAATTACAGAAAGATTTTCCATTGTTAGTACAGCAGAATGCAACAGACATGCAGAATGTAGGCAAGTATGCTGTGGGTTTTATCGCCAGTGATATTCACTGGATTCCTTTTAGGAATATCATCTTTTAAGTCTGTTTTTCAACATAACTAAATTAGATAGTCCCAGTTTTCCTTCTTTCTTTGGATTCATTTTATTCCTTTCTTGACACTCAGCCTCCTCCTCCAGAATATTTTATATGTTGAGATTATTTTAAAGAAGGTAATTTGAACATTCAATATAAAATATTGGATAAAAAAGTATCCAATACTTTATTCAGTTAAAACTGAAAATCCTTTAAATTGTTCACCCTTTTTGTTAAAAATTGGGAACCCATAGTCTTCAAATATGTATTGCAGTTACGCTTGTATAGTTTTCTCCTAGTTTTTCTTCTTGATTCAAAAACATTTCAAGAAGCTACTTATTTATTTTTGGAGCAATTACCATTTAAATGAAGCTGAGAAGATCATCTATCAATTGCTCACTCAACACTGGCCCTGCAAAGACCTTTCTGTCATTATGTTATTCCTTTGAGATGGGAGAGCTGAAGGAGGATGAGAAAAAAAAATAACCAAAGGAATAAATCACGAATGGATTTAAAAGAAAGGTTTTCTATCAGCTTGTTTTCCCTTTCTTTTTTAAAGGACGAGTATATGATTGATTCACAGTTAGCCAGTGGCCAATTCCCTGCTGCTATTTTATTGAGTTTTCATCTACCAAGTCATGTTTGGAACTTGGTACCAAAATGGGAAGAATGGTACTTGAGTTTAAGTGCCCAATCCCTCCCAACTGAACGTCATAGGGGGAAGAAAATTTCACAATAGCATCAAACATATATTAAAAAATGAGAAGATGTGGGGTTCAGGTAGGAGTTCAACTAATGGCCAGAAATACTGAAAATATAGGCTTAGGAAACAGCATTGAATGTTTCCTTAAGTTATCATTTCAGAATTGATATGGCACAACCTTGTTCTGTTTTTCATTGTGTGCTGTGGGCTTTATAAGTGTGAAAAAGCTTTGTAAATCACAGCAGTGGTTTTTAAATGTCAGCCTGCATTGGCACGGAGGGTATGTTAAAATGGATTGCTGGGCCCCACTCTCAGGTTTTCTGATGCAATGGGATAGGGCCCTGGAATGTGCATTTCTAACAAGTTCCCAAGCAATACTGTTGCAACAGATTTGGGAACCAAATTTTGAGAATGATTCTATTCTAGGGTTTTTCCCATTCATGACAGATGAGATTAAAAGTAAGGAAGATTAGAGAGGTGTTCTGAGGTCAGTGGTTCTAAACATTGGTGGTTCATTAGGATCACCTGGGGGCTCTTTTTTTTTTTTTTTAAAGAGGATACAGGGAGGACAGCTAAACACATGTAAAGCCATTAGGGAAATGCAAATTAAGACTGCTATGAGATGTCACTATACACCTATCAGAATGGCTCAAAAAAAAAAAAAGTGACCATATCAAATGATGGTGAGGATGTGAAGAAATGGACCTTTCATACATTGCTGGCAAGAGTGTAAAATGGTACAGCCATTCTGGAATATAGTTTGGCACATTTTTTTAACTAAACTTTTCATATGACCCAGCAGTTGTACTCCTGGACATTTATCCCCCCAAAATGAAATCTTATGATTGTTCATGAATAGTAAATTTATAAATTCATAAATCTATGATAGTTCCTAGCAGCTTTATTTTGTAATAGCCAAAAACTGGAAATACTTAAAGTGTACTACAACAGATGAATGGTTAAACAGACTGTGGTATGTCCATGGAATACTAGTCAACAATAAAAAGGAACTATTAATTGATGGAAAAACGTAAAAAAAAGGCTGACGTTAGACTCTCTGAGATGTGCACATGGATAGTTTTTAAAGATCCCCAGGTGTTTCTAATGTGCGCACAAGGTTGAGAATGCTTTATTTCTTAATTAGATGTCAAAGGTGGTCATGTATCCCAAATAAGCATACCTGTTAGCACCTAGAACCACCTCCAGGTCGTAGGACACTTAGTGTCAAATCCTCTTAAAGTAGCTTCTAATGCTGAGGCTTTGGGTAGGCATAGCGATGGTAAGTCATGGGTCTCTGCCTCATCCGTTATCCTCCAAAATGAAATCCAGTGAAAGACCTTTTTTCTCATATGAAATTTTGGTGGGAGTTCTTTTCCTCCTTAGAGTGTAGGGATGGGCTAGATTTTTCTAAGGCCTTTTATTTACAGGGCATGTGCTAGGCATTTTAAATTACAATATATCCTTTAACATTTGAACTGAGAAGTGGGCTTGTCTATAAGTAGGGAAATTTATGAACTCTTGTTGTATCCTGACACTGTGCCAGGCTAAATTACCTTCTGTTCCAGGATGAGTAAACTGAGAAAATCAGATCAGTGCTCATAAAAACAGCTTCAAGCCCAAGGGAAGAACATTTCTCTATGTGTTCAGTAGAACAAGCTTCCCACCAGATAGGATTACTCCATGATAGCCCAGAACGTTATTTGTAATAACAAATAGGCCAAGATGGAGACTAGTTTGTGAAAAGAAGAATGTGGAGAGAATCAGATGATCCCAGAAGCAATTTAAGGAACAAGATGATATCACAAAAAATTGATTCATTGACACTATATTTTTTATCTGTATTTTAAAAATTAGTGCAATGAAAACTAGTTAATTTTATTTTCTAATAGAGAGAAGGATAATCCATCCATAAATAAAAATAGGAAGCAGGGTCACATGTTAAACAATGAAACAAGAATCTGATGCTCTGGCAATTGATTTAGGGAGGATTCATGTTTTACATAATCTGTAAAAGCTGCACTGTGTGTTTCCTCCACTCTGCTACTACTTTTAGAATGCCACGTTTGGGGGCCAAGAAGCACATGGAGAAATGCTATGATCAGTCTGCACTTTATTCTTAAGTAGAGTAGCTGTTGTGAGTCCCTACCTGCTTTTCTGCCCTGTTGGAAGATAAGAGAGAAACCTTATTTCTTTTGGTTTCTCTCCTGGGAAATCCAGACTGAGAACCAACCCTAAACTGCCGGCTACCTGTTTTGAGCTTAATCCCTAACTGGGTCCTTCTTAGCTTTTGAGAAACAGGATCCCTGAAGCACCAAGAGAAAGAAAAGCTTCCCGAATGACTTAGTCCAAGAGAATTAATTATCCCACATAATTCCAAACGAGAGAGATATGTTTACTTGGATTTGGCTTTCCCCTTCCTCTCTGCCCCAATGGTAGGGTGTCCTTGCTACCCTAGTGGGATCAAAGGAAGGAACTGTAGGGTGTCAGTGCTGGTGAGCCATACTTAGGCAGATCTGGAGCCTTCTCTGCTACCATGAGTAGGGTGGGGCCTGGGCCTCCAGAAGCTCTTTATCAACCCGAAGCCCTCATAGGTGATCAAAAAAGTCAGCACTGATCTCCTTTCTAAGCACCACCATACCATTGCCTTCAGCTGAATACAAGGCAATTTGGGATGGTGGTTTAAGCATTTGACGTGTCAAGTAAGTATGGAAACATGCCTAGAACAATATAGACCTTCCAAGGTGGTGTATGTGGATGCTCCTTCCCCCCTAATGGGATCTCCTCAACTTTCTTTTTCTATTTTGCCTTAGATGTACCAATTCTCATCTCTTGGAATACCTCTCTGTATGAGAGAGGATTTCTGGTTGTTCCTGTCTTGTGCTTTATAGACTCCTGTCACTTTTGACTTCAAAAGGATGTTATGGAAGACATTCTTTTTTGTTTTGCATGGGCAGGTACTGGGAATCGAACCTGGGTCTCTGGCATGGCAGGCGAGAACTCTGCCTGGTGAGCCACCGTGGCCCACCCAAGACATTCTTTTTGACTAGGATTTTCCTGGCTCTAGAGGCATGATTTCTTGTGTCATCTATCATGAGTTAGAAGAAGAGAGCAAAGGTGTTAATTCCATTTAGATTCCTCCCCCCAGTGATGGCTTCAGAAGCTTTTCTCCTCGATTAAGGCAAATGCAGCTTGTTAGCTATAGTGGGATTCTTTGGTGTTAAGCAATTGACACCAGTTAGCCTTGGAAGCATTAGGAGCGAGGCACCTCTAAACAATCTTGATGGCAGATAACGTAGGTAGTCTCACCTAGACATTTCCATTGGAATAAATAATTCTAACCTCTTCTCATTTTTGCATCACTCCTCTTGGGATTCAAATGTAGGGAGAGAAAGAGTGTTTGATTGGCTGGACTTGGATCATGTTGCTGCCTTCAGTCCAGGGCAGCAAAAGGAAGGGGTCTCTGAGGCCCCCACAGTCTTGTAGTGGTTGTCAGGGCTCTTTGGATATACAGTTTTCTATGACAAATCATGCATGATATATGGAAAAAATCATAGGGCAAATTAAGGGCTTTCAGAAGGAAGACTAGATACTGATTGGTTCTAAAATGCAAATTGTTCTTTATATGGAGAATAGTTTTCTTTCAAAGACAACACAGCTTATGTCGTCTGAGGAAATCATATTCCTTAATATGATATTGACCCAATTTCTCAAAAAATAGTGATTATTTTGTATTGTGGTAGCGAAATTTTTCCTGTTTTTTTGGGTCTTCTTTCATCACAAAGGACCTCTTTATAGTCTTTTTATTGTCATTTCAGACCTTTTACAAAATATCTCAACTTTGAAGCCTTTGATGTTCTCACTAGGGAGAGAGGACAGGAAAAAGCAAAAGGGGTGCCAGTGACCTTCTTTGCCCCCAGAGTGAAGTAATGTCTTAATTGAGAACAGAATTGCTCATCATTATGCTAGTAAGGAATTTTTTTCTTCATTGTTGCCAATAAGGGATTTTTTCTTCATTTCTCATCTGTCTCCAAGCCTTTACTCCCCTGTAAACCTCAGTAGCTCTCTATCTATAAAAGTGATTTTTTCCCATCAATTTTTCAGTTTACTTTATACCCAGCAATACTGATATTTAGAACCATGGTTGATGAATGACAAGGGCATCCAGATAATGTTCAGCCTTCCATGAGACCAGGTATTACCAATTAAAATATGAAGGGTGAGTATTTATAGTTCAATAAGGACAACTTTGAGAATGAAAAGAAATGCTTGTTAAAAATTTCATGATGTCAGTAATTTTTAATCAGGATTCCACAACAAATTTTGTGTAGTTTTGATTTTTCTGACTTATGAATATGTATGACCCACAGAAAGGTTAAGAACATTTGGTATATCTTTTATAAAATTATAAGCCCATTCAGTTCTTCCTGTTCACTGAACCTTGCCAGACATGATTTTATTCCTCTATGTTTTTTTTAGTTGTGTGGCACTTCCTTAATCTAGTTTAAATATAAATATATTTCAAACACTCTGTTTTTCCAACTTTATTCCACCTAATCCTTCACACTTGTAGTTTCCTGCCATTTTCATTTTCCATTTCTCCAGGAGTAACAGGGAACTGAATTAGGAATCAAAAGACATGGATGTGTCTGTGCGAATTTGAGTCAGTCAGTTAACTGTGCTAGCCTCAATTTCCTCATTTGTAAAAAGTCATGACAGGAAGGGCCATGGTGGCTTAGCAGGCAGAATTCTCATCTGCCATGCCGGAGACCCGGGTTCGATTCCTGGTGCCTGCTGATGTAAAAAAAAAAAAAAGGTCGTGACAGAATGGCTTAGCCTACCTAACTTATTTACAAAAACACAACAAAATAGAAAAACAAAAACAAACCACTATAATCATAAAACTGAAGTGTGTGGAACATTTACCACATTCTAGGCAGAACTGATGTTTAACCATTTGCTGAAGTATCAAAAAACTACACTAATTGGTCAATAGCTGCTGCCTGCTATTTCTTCCCCATCTCACATGGCCATCCTGGCCCTTTCCTAAAGGCTTTAGAACTTCTCTCTAGCTCAGAAAGAAAAATAGTTATGTCTGGTTTATCAGGGAACCTCGAGTCCTATTTCAGTATTACATTCTGATTGGTTAGTTGCCAAACAGGTTGGCTCTTCCAAAGTTCTGCATCTAAGTTACTGCTTCAGTTTTCTGGGCTGCTCAAAGCAAATACCATGAAATGGTTTGACTTGACCAATCAAAATTTATTTGCTTATGGTTAGAGTCCAGGAAAATGTCCAAATCAAGGCATCATCAGGGTAATGCTTTCTTCCTGAAGACTGGCTGCCAGAGCTCCTTGGCTCCTCTGCACTGACAAGGCACTTGGAGGCATCTGCTAGTCTTTCCTTTCTCTTCTGGGTTTCTTTGATTTCAGCAACTTCCTTCCAGGGCTTTCTTTCTGTATTCATTCCATTTATAAATGACTTCAGTAATAGGATTAAGTCCTATTATGAATGAGGGTGGGTCACATCTTAACTGAAGCATCCTCATCCAAAGATCCTACTTACAATGGTCCATACCTACAGGAATGAATTAGATTTAATAACATGTTTTTCTGTGATTCATACAGCTTCAAACCACCACAGGCACCTTCTTTGGCTTCCCTCTTCTTCTTCTCCCTAAAGGGCTGGCCCATATCATGTTCATGTGTTCATTCAGACCTTGGGGAGGGCCAGTGGACACTGCCTAGGGCCTTTTCTGGAATCTCCATGCCAGATCACCAGACAGGCCCCCGCAGTTCCTGTATGTTGGCCGCTGGCCTCAACGTCCCTCCAGAGTGACCCTGGACCATGGTGGCAAGACTGGCGCCTAGTAGGCAAATATCTGGTACCCAGTTGGCCTTCTGAGGTCATGACCATCTGCTTCTGGCCAGTGATTTCCCTCTGAAGGCAGTTTGGGAGGACTTCAGAGAGTCTGGGGGAAAAGGGGCCAACAGATGGGGAGGCCACACTGGGGTCCACCTCAGACATGGATCACTTATGGTTGGCTCTTCTAGCATAACAGATACCCCTGTAGCAGAAGGGAGGATGGGTGATGGGTGGGGTCTTGGGTCTTTTGGGACTGGGACATATACAGGGTGTGGGTGGCTTCACCATCTCTTTGAATTTTAGTTCCATTTATGGCATTGCTCCCTTAAAACCCTCTGAATTCCTGCTTATCACATTAAAGCTTTAACTTAATTAATTGCAATCTAATGGAAAATTCACGTTAGTAAAGTATTATATAAAATATAGTTATTATTTACAAGACAGTCACCAGTAGTAAGGGTCATTAGCTCATAAAGCAATCCTTCTTTAGCTCTTGAACTTAGTGCTTAAAGAAACTTTGAGTAATTTTTATGGGGAGAGAGAAGTTGATGAAATTTCATCTCAAGCATGTTGTCAGAATTAAGGCTCCAGTTTTTTTTTCCATGTCCACACTTGATTTCCTACAGAAGGAAAAGGGGTTTCAGAAAATGGGGCTAGATTATCCTACTAGCCCCATTTTCTGAAACCCCTTGACTATTCAATTGTCAATGCCATTGAAAATGTCCTGTAATAATAAAAAACAAGTGCAGCAGGTTCGTCCACTGGTTATAGGGTTTCCACCACCACTTACCAGTTTGTAACTAGTGAGGTATGTGATCATAAAATAATGTGACTAGAAAATAGTGATAATACTATCGTCCTGCTGGAAAGCAGAAAACAGAATATTAGAATCTTTTCAATTCCCTCTAGCTCTAAAATCTATGATTAGATCATATTGTCATGGTAACTGGAAAGAAAATCTCAAAGAAAGTGAATTTGCTTCTTAAAATCTAATATTGCTTCAGGTCAACAAGGTATGTGATGGGCTGTTATCTGTGAGAGAGAAAAATAAATCATCAAAAGGGTTTGAACTCTGAAGAAATAAAATATATCTAACCAAGAAGCTTGCTCTCCCAATTTTAAAAATTTAGTTTATGTTGAAAAATTTGTTACAGGGCAAGTGAACAAGGTCACTGTGACTTCTTTTACATGGAACCATTTCACTGCTAAAATTTGTGCTATTCCAGTATACTAAATGTCAATGAATTGCCTTTTACGTATGTCATTTTTCAATTTAGTAAATGAAAGTAATAGTCACAGATTTGTTGATGAAGTCTATTTCTCCTTTATATTTATTAATATTAATGATAGAATTGTGGATGCCCAATGTGGAATCAATTTATATATAGTGTTCCTGGTTATTCTCATGTATCTTACACTCTTTCTTAACTACTAACACATACTTTGCCACATCAGATACACTACTCATAAAAGTATATTACAAGTCAACATATGCTTCCTTTATTAGTTGAAATTTCAAATGCAAAAGAATGAAGTTGGACCCTTACCTTATACCGTATACAAAGATCAACTCGGGGTGCACGGGTAGTTCAGTGGTTAGAATGCCTGCTTTTTATGTGGGAGACCTGGGTTTTATTCCCGGACCTTGCACCGCCCCTCCCCCCCAAATCCCTTTTAAATACCAATTGAGAATGGATGAAAGACCTAACTATTAGAGTTAAACTTTTAAAGTCTTGGAAGAATGACATAGGACTAAATTGTCAGGACTTTGGATTTGAAATCGTTTCTTAAATATGACACCAAAAGCATGAGTAATAAAAGAGAAGAAAAGAAAACTGCCATCATCAAAATCAGAAACTTGTGTGCATTAAAGAACACAAGGGAATGAAGGGACAACTTACTGAATGGGAGACAGCATGTGCTAATCATATATCTTATAAGGGTCTATTATACAGGATGTATAAATAACTCCTACAGCTCAACAACAAAGACACAAAAAAAATCAATCAAAGGATGGGCAAAGATTTGAATAGACAGTTCTACAAAGAAGAAATTACAAACGGTTAACAGGCACATAAAAAGATGTTGGGCGGCTGCCGTGGCTCAGCAGGCAGAGCTCCGACCTGCCGTGCTGGAGGTCTGGAGTTCGATCCCTGGTGCCTCCTGCCCATATGCAAATTAAAAAAAAAAAAAAAAAAAAGATGTTCACCATCATTAGATATTAGGGAAATGCAAGTCAAAACCACAATGAAATACCACTTCACAATTCACACCCACTGAGATGCCTGTAATAAAAACAAAACAAAACAAAGCAACAAATGTTAGTGAGAATCTGGAGAAATTAGAACCCTCATACAGTGCTGATGGGAATATAAAATGGTGAAGCCACTGTAGGAAACAGTTTGGTGATTTTTCAATATGTTAGCACAGAATTGCCATATGACTCAACTCTTCTGCTCCAAAGGTTATTCCCCAAGGGTGAGAACAGGTATTCAAGTGAAAATTTGTACATGGATGTCATAGCAGCAGGTATTCACAAAGGTCAAAAGGTGGAAACAACCCAATGGTCCAGCAGTTGATGAATGGATGAGCAAAATATGGTGTATGCACACATGGAATGCTATTCAGCCATAAAAAGGGATGAAGTACTGATATGTTCTACAGCATGGATGAAACTTGAGAACATTTTGTTAAGTGAATGAAGCCAGGCATGAAAGGACAAGTATATGCATTTTTAAGGACAAATATTTTATGATTCCATTTATATGAAAAATCCAGATTAAGCAAATCATAGAGGTCAAAAGCAGATTAGTGGTTACCAGGGGCTGGCTGGAAGAGAGAGTGGGGAGCGACTGCTTAATGTGTTCTGGGTTTTCTTTTGGGGTGATGAAAATATTCTTTGACCAAATAATGATAATGGTTGCACAATGTTGTTGAATGTATTAAATGCCACTGACCTATACACTTGAAGATGATTTTTCTTTGTCATGTGAATTTTACAGTAATAAAAGAGAAAAAAATAAATGGAAGAATTTCTAAAGAAATAACGTTATTTTTAAAAAATTTCAAATGGCCAAATTAAAATTTGACTTGTAGCTTGAAAAGATTCTGACTTTACATCCATACATCTCTTTTATCCAATGTCTGCTTACTTGATGTATTAGTTAATCCAGATTTTAGATAAATAAAAAAGGATCTGGCATGTTTATCCATTGACTGTGGTGGTATATATAAAAGGAATTAGACCTTTGTGTAATTGAATCCAGGAGGCTCAGAATGATACTTTCTACTTTGTGCAAATCTCTGTTTGCTAAATTACAAATAGCCAGAATCTACACTGAGTTATCTTGTGATTTTAGCAAGAAGCTTCTCAGAAGCTATGTGGTGGAAGAGAAAAACTATTCTGTTTGTTTTAGAAGAATTTTCCTAGCTTTATGTAAGAAGCAAGAACCTTATCTTTGCCACAGCATTTGCGGGTTAATGACTGGGAAGAATGAAGCTATTTCCTATATTGTCTATATTATCAAGATGACCTTGTTGCCCTGAATATAATTTAAAAATTATTTTACCGCAGTTAAACTTTGATAATGTAATGAGGCAAATTGCTATACCCACACTCTTCCTTGTGACCATGAACTGAATTTGTGAGATGGATGCTTGAGGGAGGGTGCAATTTATAGCTATGTAATGAAGTTTTTTTTGTGTGTGTGTGTGTGTATAAAGTTAATAAACCTATAAAAGAATCAAACTCCTGTCCTTAGCCTCATTAGCACCATGCTCTAAGTTAACTGGTTCAAACTGTTAGATAAAGATAGAGATAACTAAACAGTCAGGAACAAAGAAAGGTAATGTTTCATCATCTTGAAGTTGCACAGAGATGAAGCAAGTTTATGATTCAAATTCCCACCTCCCGAAAAACCTCTCAAATCAGAAGGGTAGTAGTCTGAAATGATTCTAATCTAAAGACTTTAGAAAATCACCAGTTACTACAGTTGATTTTCACTGTGGGGAATACTTAGCTATATGAAGTATAACTACACAAATATAGAACTGAGTGAAATATAACATTTTTAACATTTTTAAAGCAGCAGAGATACTTGTTCATTATTCACATCGGTTGTCACTACCTGGGCAAATGCTGAAGATTTACATTCAAGTGCTTGAAGAATTACTGCAGAGAAACTTGATTACTAAAAATCTTTGCTCAGATGCCTGTCAGGCTTTTTAAAGACAAGATGATACACAAACCACCCAGTGGTGGTATTAAACTTCAATCACTTTTGAAACAGGTATGATATACAGCTATTACAACATTTCAGAATTGGTTTCTCTGACACTAAAAATTTTGTTTGTTTTAAAGACCTCATACAGTCTGCTGGCATGTCATACCAACCACTGGAAGGTAGTAATGTTAAATGTTAGAATTTAAAATTCTAGTTCAGCACTAATTGTAAACATTTCTAAAGCATTGTATGTAACTCAAAACATATGTAGTGAAAAAGAATTAGAATTCATATAAAATCAGAATTTAAAAAAATCAAGAAATATTTAGTGATTTTTCTCAAATGAAGGAAGGTTAAATGATACAGAACTGAAAATAATAGAAATCTGTATACCAGAAAAAATAAACATAAATTAGCCAACTTCATGGATATTTCCAGTTAAGCAGCCATACAAATATGTATTCACCTTTTAAAATTTTATATAGACCTAACACGTACATACATGCTATGATGATTTGGCAAAAAGAAAATCAGAGATATTAAAAATATTCTTACAAATGATGTGGAATAGGTTTCAAACATCAACATTCTATATAACGTAAACCCTGATTTAATTCCATGATTTTATCATGCCAGAAACATGGTTGGTTTTAAAATTTTTAACAGCTATTGGTATCACAACATATTGACTTATTAATAATTAAGGCATTTAGCAAACATAGTAAATCTCAGGGTGTTAAAAATGCTCATCATTGATTATTTGCTGTGTTTTTAATCTTTCAGTCTTTTCAATGTAAGAAAATAGTTGCACATATTAAGTGTTTTCTTATAGAGTACTATCTTACAAAATCAATGATGATTGGTCTTTGTGGTTCCTAGCGATAAGTCCTGTCTTATTTTTTTCACAAGGTATAAATTATATTCTTATGCAATATGCAGGATTGCATTAAGATCCAGTAATTCTTAAACAATGTCATCACGTAACCATATAAATTCCAAATGCAGCAAAGGTGAATAACCTTCTTAGTGCACTTTCACCTCATTGAAGTTGAAGCTGCTCCTTTTGGGTCTTTTCCACTTTAATGTGAAGTAGATTGTTAAGAGTTTCATTAGTGGTTTCATTATCGGGCTTAGCTATACTGTCAGTATATCCTGGAACCAAAGTAAGACGGTTTTCCTGTCCCCACAGTCCATGTCATTGTTGTTTTATGATCTGAATATTTCCATTGTTTATCATTTCTGTTTTGGGTGATAGTTCTGACACCACCGTTTTGTGACTGCTTGAAGCCAGTTTAAACCATCTATTACATAGTCTTGAAATGTGCTTTTAAGTATTGACTTTAGTAGAGGCAACAAGTCTGCACAGCAGCCAAGTGAGATGTATTGTTTTTCTTCCTGTAAATTATTGGTGAGCATCCACCACAAATCCAGGGTCTTCTATCCTCACCCAATAGGCCACATGTTCACTTACACATCTTTTCCTCCAGAAAATTAAAGTTACATTCAGTCTCAAATTCCAACAAAACTGAACAAAACTTGTACCATTTTTCAAGGTCCTGAGAAACCTCAGTAAACAACCCACTATATTTTGATGATGGGCTTTCTGTCTGTGAAGAATCAGAATCACTGTAGTTAACCAATTTGGTTTGACTATTAAGGCATAATTTTTCAGACACGTGGCCAGTACAAGCCACTTCATTTTCTTTATTTGCCATGTTACAGTCCCCACTTCTAAGGGTCTGTTATTTTTTCTGTAAAAGGGTTAGGAAAAGGATGAAGAACTTTCTTTCTGTGATAAATCACCTTATGTAGTTTTTCTGGGCTTTTCACAGCTTGTCCAACTGTTCCATTTATGTAAGCATCCAACTGTTTTAGTGATTTCTTAACCTCCTTCATGTTCTTATTAGTGAAATTAGAGATCCTTTTTTTTCTGGGAAGATCAATGGAATGGCCCTCAAAGTTATAAATGTTCCATTTTTTTTTTTTAACATTGTGGGATTCAGATGCCATAGTCTCTTAATTACCGATGCCTCATGGTACTGTGGCCCCTCAGTTCAGCTGGTCCCCGCTAGTGCTGGGCCATTCAAACACGTGAGGATTTATTTTAATTGAAGATTTATCCACATTTATTACATTGATATGTTTCCCCCCTATATTACCTTTCAAATGTAAAGAAATGAGGTTTGAGAGAAAACTTTATTGTATTAAGTACATTCAAAGGTTTCTCTCCATTATAAATTTTCTAATGCTCAATGAAGTTTTATTACAGTCACTGATTTCTCCCCAGCATGAATTTTCTTCTGCTCAATGAAATTTGTTATCTACCTAAAGGCTTTTCAATATTCCTTGGAAGCACAGAGTTTCTCTCTGGCATGACTTTTCTACATTCAATGAAATATGACGTTTCCCAAATTCAGTAAATTCATAGGGTTTCTCTCCAGTATGAATGCTGTGGTATGAATGTGGTTAGAATTTTTTTTTAAGGAAGGGCTTTTCTGCACTGATTTATACTTTATGGGAATTGTTACCATAAAGGGTAAGATGTGGTAGAAGGATTTAACTAATTAAATTGATGATTCTTTCTCACATAGCTTCTCTCATAATGAAATAATTCTAAATTGCATTTCACACTCTGTGTTCAAAGAGGTATTGCCTTAATAAAAAAAAGTTCTGAGGTCAGGAGAAGTATTTTCCCAATTTTCTTGTATTCATTGCCTTTTCTTACTGTTTGTTCTTTACTGGAGAGATGTAACTTGATTCTCAATTCTTGTTTCTCTATCTGGTCACCATCTTCTTAAGTTTCTTCTGGGCAGACTTTCTTTCCACTTCCTTCTCCACCATCCGGGGCTTGTCTTCTTGCTTTGGTGGAAGGTCACATACAGTTTGGTCACCTTGTAACCTGCTATTGGGCAATTCCACTTGTAGAAATTTACTTTAGAGATACCCCAGGAGAGGAGAACTTCGAGTATGTATGACATAAATTAAAAATATAACCTAAATAATCACTTTAAAGATAAGCAGAATAAATATTCCAATTAATAGGCCCAGCCATTTAATCTATTCAAAAGTGAGACCCAGCTATATGACATCTCTATGAAATGGAAAAATAGTAAAAGGATGTACAAATATATACCTATAAATATACACATATAGATCAAATTAGTACTGTTACAAAAAGTAGACTTTTATATTATACAGTGTAATAATACTTTTATATTAAACAGTGTAAAATTCAAAGGAGCCAATTTTCAGAAAAATTATAACAATACTTAACAGAGCTTCAAAGTATATAAAAGAAAATTTGGAAGAATGGATTGGATGAATACGATTTGAAAAACAATGACATTGAATAATCTCAGGGTTAAAGTTCTACTTTTGTTCAAATGTAGGTCAAGGAAGGCTTGTTTCCTTCCTGTTTCTTACTCCTGATCTTCTGGAAAAAATTTCAGTAATAGAGATGGTATATTAGAATCCCACCAATAATGGTTCAGCACAAGATTGTTCATGAAATGTTTTGTATATTATTATTACTTCAACTTTTATTTATATTACTTGAAATAGTTTTCAATGTTGGTAAGAAGAAATCCTTCATGGTGATTTTGCAAGTAGTAAGGAGACCCTATTAAGGTGGCATTGACATAAAAAAATCTCCATTAATTTCTCTTTTGGCTTAAACCCCGTGACAATAGATTGGGAAATAAAGTGATGCTGGTTTTAAATCATCAAATAAGCTTTTCTCTTTTTGATGAAGTAAATAATTTTCCTTCTGAATTTCATCAAATATATAATTTTATTTTATATGGATATTATTTTGTAATTCCTTGATCATTAGTATCAAATTCTCTCCTGAAATCTTGTAATTTAAAGTTTTTCTTATAGGAGTGGCTTATAAATCTACATTAAAATTTATTGTATCATTAATTAATGCAAGATTCAGAAGAAAGCATTTCACTCTATTTGAACATTTGGACATGAAATTAATTATAAAACTTGACTCATCTCAGCACTGATTTTTACATTCTTCTACTTCCCTTAATATAATCAAAGCTAATACATTAAAATAAAACCAGTTGCAAAAACATTGTCGAGGCTGAGTACAACAATACATCTGCTGTATAGGTTAGTTAGGTGCCAGTGAAAACCTGACTAGAGCAATTCCACCATGTTTTCCTTGTGATGCCTCAAAAACACCCATTCATGGGCCGGTGCGCACTTTCACTCAAGAAAGGCCAGCGGGGTTTCTTTCTCAGCTGGGGGGCACATGGCGGTGTCCGCGAACCTTCTCTCCTGGATTCTTTCATGATGAGCTCCCACCCCCTGAGGGGGTTTGCCCTCTTCAGCTCCAAAGATCTCTCTGGCTGTGTGGACTTTTTTGGTTCTGGTTGCTCTCCCAGGGTTGTTTTTTAATTATATCTTCCTTCTCTAGAGTTTACATGTGGTTGTTTTTAATATCTTCCATTCTCTCTTCATATAATTATGTTTTTCCTTTGAATCCTTGGGTATATTTATAACAGCTGTTTTAAAAGCCTTGTGTTCTAATGACGACATCGTTGTCATTTCTGGGTTTGTTCTAGTTACTGATTTGTCTCGACTATGGATCATATTGTCCCACTATTTCACATATCTGAAAATTTTAATTGTGTACTCGATATTGTGAATTTATATTTTGGAGTGCTGTATTTTATTAATTCCTTTAAAAAATGTTGAATTTTGTTCTTGCAGTCAATTAACTAACTTGTGCTTTGGTTCTTTTTTGCTTATTTAGTGCATCAAGCTTTTTCATAAGGCATGTCTAGAGGAGATTTTACTCTAAGGCTAGTTTAGCGCCACTAATGAGGTATGACCTTTTGGGATCGCTACTGAACGCCTTGTATATTTAACAGGATCTCTACACTGTGGCTATTGAGAACTCAAACAATTGATAGCTCTTCTGAACTCTAGGTCTTTTTTTTTTTCTGCTTTATTTTTTATTCTTTCAAATATTTTTTTGAGAAATATCCACACATGTACAGTCCAACCATATTATACAATCAGTGACTCACAATCATCACTAGTTCTGTATTCTTCACCTTGATCATTTTTAGAACATTTGCATTACTCCAGAAAAAGAAATAAAAAGAAAAAACTCATACATCCCATACCCCTTGCCACTCCCTCTCATTGACCCACAGTATTTCATTCTACTCAATTTTTTCCCTTTATCTCCCCCTATTATTTACTTATTTTATATCCTTTTTTTTTTGTTTTTTACTAATCTGTCCATATTCCGGATAAAAGGAGCATCAGACACAAGGTTTTCACAATCACACAGTCACATTATAAAATTATATAGATATATAGTCTTCTTCAGCAATCAAGGCTACTAGAACACAGTTCAACAGTTTCATGTACTTAACTCCAGCCAGTCCAATACACCAGAAACTAAAATGGAATATCTGTATAATGCGTGTGGTAGTTAGGTTCAGGTGTTACAACTTGGCCAGGTGAAGGTGCCTAGTTCTATTGCTGTGGACATGAGCCAATGGCATGTGAACCTCAACTGTTGCTGATTTACATCTGCAGTTGGCTAGCAGTTTTTATTAAAAGCCAGTAATCTCTGGCGTGTTGCTTCTGGCAGCTAGCAAACTAGAACAGGTTTGGTTCTGGAGAAGTGGGGTGCTGCTACAGTTTGCAAATACCAGACATGTTGAACCAGCTGTTTTGATGGCTAAGGGGAAGATTTTGGAGGAACTGTGAAGAGAATGATAGAGAAGTCCTGGAGTGCTTGAAGAGACTATTGGTGTAAATGAAACCCCTGCCAGTCTGGACAAAGGAGGACACAAAAGGGACAAATTGGAAGTTGCAGAGTGAGAACCATGGAAACTCGGGACTGAAGCCAAGAAACCTCGGCCAGGAGAGTGGGCCCACCCATATACATGGGGAGGGTGAGTTACCCTGAAGGCAGAGGATGAGTCTCCCACCTCGTTGCCGTGGAAGAGTTGTGCAGCCTCAGGCCTTGGAAAAGGTACAGCACGCTCCTTGGGGACTGGGGAGAGCCTGACTGCCACCACATGGAGGGATTGAATGTGTGCCCTGGAAATGGCAGAGAGCCTAGGTGTGGCCCCGATGCCTGGAGAGGGTGGAGCCGAGAGAAAGGTGGTCTCCTCAATGTCCCCTGAGGTTGATTCAGAAAGAGGTGGGCCACTGCATAGGCCCTTGGGATGGGTGGGACTGCCACTTTCTAAAGCTGAATGACTCGGACTTTGAAATCCAGTGGTATTTGCCCTGCAGGTTTTTCCTTCCAATTTCTCCCCATGGAAATGAAAACCTGTATCCTGTGAATGTCCTCCTTTGCATATTGCCAACAGATAACTTGTTTTGAGATTTAGAGGTCCACAGCCAGAACAGAATTTTTGTCACTTTAATATTGTTTAAGGTGATGTGCATAGTTGCCAAGTTGAGAAGGGGTGGACATGTGGTAGTTAGGTGTCAATTTGGCCAGGTGAAGGTGCCTCGTTCTATTGCTGTGGATATGAGCAAATGACATGTGAACCTCATCTGTTGCTGATTACATCTGCCGTCGGCTATGAGGCGTGCCTGCTGCAGTGAATGATGTTTGATTTAATTGGCTGGAAGCTTAAATGAGAGAGGTTAGTGTAGCACAGCCCAAGCAGCTCAGCATACCTCATCTCAGCACTCACAGCTCAGCCCAGTCCTTTGGAGATGCAGAAAGGAGTCACCCTGGGGAAAGTTGTTGGAACCCAGAGGCCTGGAGAGAAGGCCAGCAGAGATTGCCCTGTGCCTTCCCACATGAGAAAGAACCTCAGTTCTTTCCTCTGAAGAACTACACGTTTTTAATGAAATAAATTCCCTTTTATTAAAAGCCAGTGCATCTCTGGTGTGTTGCATTACAGCAGCTAGCAAACTAGAACAATGTGTAAGAATAACCTGAGGAAAACTTCCCGACTCTGTTTGAAATCTCTCAGCTGCAGAGACTTGACTTTGTCTCTTTTCTCTCTTCCCTGAACTCTGGGACTTTTGTGCGTACAGCTCTCCAATAATTGTTTTATTTTTGGCAGTTGTTTCTCCCCAGCCTTGTGAGGTTTTGTGTCACACACGCTCAGGTTGTTATTCAGCTAAAAACTCAAGGGGGCACCTGTACAGACCTTTGGTGCTCTTTCTTGCATAATCCCTTCTTCTCTTGCATTCACCCCACAATTGCTAACTACCTAAGCCTATCTGAGCTCCCGTAGGCTCAGCTCAGTAAGACCTCCAAACTCTACTTGGGCTCCTCCTTCATGGTCTGCACATTTTCTCTATTCAAAAAACAAAGACTACCTTAAGAGTCATCTTGTGTTGATACCTTACGAGAGGGATCATAACCCTGTACTACTGTTTTGGTTTGCTAAAGCTGCCGAAATGCAAAATACCAGAAATGGACTGGTTTTTAACAATGGAGATTTACAAGTTATAATTCTAAGGCCATAAAAATGTCCAAATTAAGGCATCAACAGGAGGAGCCCTTCCCTGAAGAAAGGCAGTAGGGACATCTCTGTCACATGGGAAGGCTCATGGTTGGCGTCTGCTTGTCCTTCTCTCCCGGGTTTCATTGCTTTTGGCTCCTCTGGGGGCCTTTTGTCTCTAAACTTCTCTGGGTGTTTTTCTCTGAACTTTCTCAGCGTGTTCTGTCCTTTATCCTCTCATAAAGGACTCCAATAAAAGGGTTAGACTCACCTTGAATGGAGCGGGTCACATCTGAATTGAAATAACCTAACCAAAAGGTCCCACCCACAATAGGTCTGTACCCGCAGGAATGGATTAAAAGAACATGACCTTTTTTGGGGTACATAGCCGCTTCAAACTACTGTTTGTTCATCTTTTATCCAGTTTCTGAAAACAGCTGCTTTATATATTGTTTCCAGTTTTCTAGTTATTTAAATGGGAAAGTATGTCCTTACAGCTTTTCTTTTTCTTTTTAGCGAGTTTGTGTTTTATTGATGTCATAATTAAAAAATATGGAACAGTTCATGAGCTGGCGTGTCATCCTTGTACAGGTCCATGCTAATCTTCTCTGCATCGTTCCAATTTTAATGTATATGCTGTTTAAGTAAGCACTGTCACAGCTTTGAGGTCAAGAAAGGTTCACTTTCTTCTTTGTCACTCTCTTTTCTTGTCTTTAAGGTCAGGTTAACTTTTAAATTTTCTCATGAAAATTAACAAGAGTTCACTGCTTCAAATAGTTTTTAATGGATTCTCAGCTGTATGTAAATACATTTAAAACCCTTTGTTCTCATTTCACCAAACTAATTGAAGGGCTTAGTATGCAGTCCTTACCATAGTACCATGATTTTATTTATAAGGCCATTTTTTCATTTGGTTATTCTTCTGTTTACTCAATAAATATTTATTTGTATGAAAATTATATAGAAGTGCTGGCCTAGTCATGGGGAATACAAAAGTAAGTTATAGTCCAACATTTAGATATTTCAATAATGAAAATAACT
>PVIY010034268.1:0-27281 GCA_004026745.1 Myrmecophaga tridactyla
GAACCTCAATTCCCTAATCTCTAAGATGGGTATAATAAAGCACTATTATAGGACTGAGTAAGACATTCTGAAGAACCTAGATAGGATACAGCATAAAATCAATTCTTAATAAATATGGGCTCCTTTCACTCCCTTTCTAACTAACTAACTAATTAACTATCCACCTAAGTAACTAACAACTAATACCTGAGTTGGTTTCCCTAGTGTGCTAATTAAGTTCCCCATTCCTGGGATTGTAAGTAAAAGCTGGAAAAATACCTGTGGGGATATTATATTAGAAACACCAGCATCAAAGTGATGTTGGCCAAGGTATTCCCAAATGTCCCTTCACATTTTAATATTCTACCTAGCATTGTATCAAGCACTATTTTCCAAAGTCCCTGAACCTGTGAGGTGCTCTACTATGAAAGGATTATTTGGGAAAGTATGATTGAGTACTACTCCCAGCTGAATCCCCACAAAGATTCACAACACATGTTAGCATAGTAAAGACTCTGTGAAATCCCACAGGGCTCCTTTTCCTAAACTTATTGGACCAAGGACTCCCCCCTCCCCCCCACCAATACCTATTAATGTTTAGTTGAACTGATGTTTCAAAGTTCATAACTGGAGGAAGAAAAATAGTATTTTATATTAGTATACTATCTCACTCTCCCCACTCAAGTGAGATAAGAATACTTGTCACTTTCAAGGTTCAGGTTCCAACCATTGAAAACGATGGGCATGAAGCTCTGGGGAGACCTTGATTACCTTGGGCAGGAAGTGTCCAGCCACGGTGGTGTCTGCCACCACTTCCCTGGGCACGTTCAGGGGGATGATGTTGCCCATTCTCAGCACCTCGTGGATGACGGCATTGGTGTAGGGCAGGCGCTCTCGGTCAGCCATGCTCGGCTGCTGAGAATGGCCAATCACTTTGATGATCTCAGCTTGTACTTTCTCTGGAAAAGAAGAGAAGATTCTGTCATTTTCTCAAACTTCTAAGAGTCCGTCCTATGATGTAGGGGTGGTCTCCAAGATCTTACCTGCTGTAAACCAACTAGTGACTAGGTTGCAAAGAAATAAAGTGGTTCTTAATCTTTCCAATGGCTTATTTAGAAAACTGTTGAGTCTATCACTTTCCTTAATCCTGGTTTGGCTAAGGAGTGGAATATAACTAGGATCAAAATGGCTAAAGATTCTAGTAAGCTCTATAGGCCCTAGTTTCTCAAGGAGGCATATATGAGTGGAAAGGAGCCATGATGTAAGACAATTCTGGATGTGAACGTTGCTCCACAACATTAATGCTGCAAGTTACTTCAGTTTTTCTGAGCCTCAGTTTCTTCATCTGAGAAGTGTGAAGAAATCTACCCTCATCTTAAAGCTTTTTAAAAAATGGCTTGAACTGATGTATGTGAGCACCCAATATATGGTAGAATCTGCTAGGTTTCCCAAAATGTATATTTTCCATTTTTTTCTACAAAAATAGTAATTTTAAGTGGATACAGAGTTGTTCAGCTAAAGACTATATTTCCCAGATTCCCTTGCAAATGTATATGACCATCGGGCCAACAAAATGTGCACAGATGTGATGTTTAACACTTGGAAAATGCCTTTAAAAGAAGGGGTATTGAGTCGGCAATGGTGGCTCAGTGGCAGAGTTCTTGTCTGTTATGCTAGAGACCTATGTTCGATTTCTAGTGCATGCCCATGTGAAAAAAAAAAGAGGAGGATATGAGCTACCTTCTCTTTATCCCTTCCTGCACGTGGAAAGGCAGCCCTAGTGGAAAGCCATCTTAAATGGTATAAACACAGACATCATTTTAGATACAACAGAGCAACAAGTTGGAAGGAGCATGGCACTCTAGGGACTCAGCAGAGTCCAACTCAGATTGTTCACCTGAGAGACAAATGAAGGAAAATTTGAGCCATTGTTATACTGGAGCCTCTATTACAGAAACAAAATCTATATCCTAAACTAGTAGTTTTTAAAAAAATGTAATCCAAAGTTAGAAATGCATTTTACATCAAGTCCCAGGACACACAAATACAAATACACACACTTCATATATTGTGGTAGTTAGATTCAGGTGTCAACTTGGCCAGGTGAAGGTGCCTAGTTCTATTGCTGTGGACATGAGCCAATGGCATGTGAACCTCAATGTTGCTGATTACATCTGCAGTTGCTAGGAGGCATGCCTGCTGCAATGAAAGATGTTTGATTTAATTGGCTGGTGCTTAAATGAGAGACTCAACGTAGCACAGCCCAAGCAGCTCAGCATACCTCACCTCAGCACTCGTAGTTCAGCCCGGGCCTTTGAAGATGCAGAAAGGAATCACCCCGGGGAAGGTTGTTGGAACCCAGAGGCCTGGAGAGAAGGCCAGCAGAGATCACCCTGTGTCTTCCCACATAAGAAAAAACCTTCATGCAAAGTTAGCTGCCTTTCCTCTGAAGAACTAATGAAATAAATCCCCTTTTATTAAAAGCCAATCTGTCTCTGGTGTGTTCATTCTAGCAGCTAGCAAATTAGAACATATATATAGTCAGAAAACATGAAAGAAACAAAGTTTCATGGATATGCTTATCCTTAGTACATGGAGAGCACTGATATTTTCTATTCCATTTTTATTTTAGAAAAAAAATTTGGTCTTGATTCACCAATATAATAAATTGGTGAATTTCAATTTATTGAAATTGCTACTCACAGTTTTTAAAAACTGTGCTCTAGCAGTTCCCAGTCCCCATAGAGAAAAAAAAAATGAACATAACAGTTACTCTCCTTGAATGGTACAGAATCAGTGGGGAAGACACATACATATTGTGTGATCAGCACAGTGATGGATATACCATGGATCATCTCTAGGAGAAGAAATACTGCCAATTTCCAAGAAGAATGGGAAATGCTATAGCACATCAAACAGAGGTAATATTTAATAAGATTCTTCAAGAAGTCTACAGGTTTACACTGTTGGGATATTGGGGACGTATATTCTTTACACAGAGAACACCATATGTGTTGGCATAGCGGCATAAATAAGGACAGTGCAATGGGAAATGGCATAATTTAGTGAGGCCCCCATGCAGCATGGGTAGGGTCTGGATAGGCAGAAAGAGGTACATCAGAGGGTGCTATACACCAGATTAAGGACTGCGGAAGCCATTGCTTAAAAGGAGGAGAGGGGCATGACCAGATTTTCATATGAGAATACAGCTCTTTCATAGAAATTATCACAAGATCAATTGAAGTCACAGTTTCCTCACTAGATATGAGGTTCTTGAGGGCAGGGATCCTCTATTATATTTGTATGACCAGGACTCATCACTATACCAACAGAAACATTGAAGAATGTTCCTGTTCTTAAGTCCATATCTTATGGTGATATGGATCCATCTTTCCATTTCACCATGGTATCTTCAGACCCAACTTAAGGGCAGCGGGTGCCTTGTTCCAGGCACAACACCAACACGCGCACCTTGGATTTCTGGGTTGATGGCCAGGTAGAGTAGAGCCCAGCGTAGAGTTGTAGAGGTTGTTTCTGTTCCAGCAAAGAAGAGGTCCAGGGTGCTGCAGATGAGGTTTTCTTCATGGAAACTTGAAGAGGCATCGCCTGAATTCTAGGAAGGACAGATTGTATTGATTTGTTTCTAGCATTTGTGTTTGCCCACAGAAGAGGGGCTTCATCCTAAGGATGGAATATGGAATGAAATGTCCCCGAGATAAATGACTGTCTTTTTTTCATATTCAGGAGACAGTAGTTATTATGCCAGTATCATTAACATTGTCCTGCCCCAAGTGTGGAAAGCTGTGAAGGGCTTCTAGCACTTGGGGGGATGAAATTCAAGACAAACTTTTTTTTTTAAGATAAACTTTTTTTTATGCCTATAATTTGGGAGGTCATAGTACAGTAGAAAGAGAATGGGATGTAAGACAGTCTTGAGTTCCAATATCAGCCATATAATTTACAGCTGTATGATTTAGAGGCAGCTTCTTCACCTCCCTGTGCATCAGTTTCATGCTCTGTAAAATTAAAGTAACAATATGCCTTTCTTAAGATCACATTATGAATTCCTTGAGATGCAAGAAGGAATGTAGAAAGTACTCAACAAATGTTTGTACTGATATCAGAAAGAATAAACTGAATGACTCTTTTCTACATCTATTCACATATTTCTCCACTAATCTATTCTAGTTTAAACCTCTCTGAATCTATCAAACATTCCTTATGACCCCTCTTCATCTTCATCACCATCCTCCAAGAGTTTAAATTGTCACCATTCCTCTTAATGAGCTGCTGCATATCTGAGCACCAGGTAGCAAGTAAAGTCTCCTTTTTTGAGGAGAAAAAACAATGCATCTGCTAATATTATGCCAATAAAATGAAGTAAGAAAGGAAATGGAAATAAATCCAATATTCTCCTGAGAGTGGAACCACTAATCTGATGAGTCAAAAGTCAAGACAAGTATTCAGTGCCATATATTAAGTGGAGGGCCCCTGTGTTAAAGGTCACACGTCCCCTTAGCTTCCTCCCTGTTTCTTGCCTATGTTTTAAAGCAGTTGATGTGGGGGAAGGGGTATTAGGAAGCCCCACTTAGGCCTTGAGACTGAAGGCTGGTGTCCTCAACTCAGTTTTACTTGTGTTCTGCACTGGAGCTGGTAGAAGGGATATGTAACTGGGCAGAGGCCCAGCCACTAATAAAACAGTGCTTTTACTATTCTCTATTGCTTGCTTTCCCTTTGTGTATTGCTCCTTCAGATATGGACAGAGAGTGGGGGTTGAGGGGTGAAAAGGCCCCCAGCCAAGTACCATTTACCCAGTTATCTTTATTTGCCTCACCAATCCTGAGTTCATGCTACTTCTATTCTTACACTCTCTGAAAGACTGCCTCTATGTTTATCCCCCTCATGGTAAGGTAAAGATCATAAAATGCTTAAACTATTCTGGATTATCAAGGTGAGCCTTATGGGGAAGGAAAGGTCTCCTGGATAAATGTAATCTCAGGAAACCTAAAAAGAGGAAAGCAAAAGCATCAAAGTCAGAGAGAAAAGATGTCAGGACAGAAGCAGAAGTCAGAGAGATGCTATGCTGCTGGCTTTGAAAATAGAGGAAGGGGCCATGAGCCAAGGAATATGGGTAGTCTTAAAAAGCTGAAACAGGCAAGGAGAGGAATCTCACTATAGCCTCCAGAAGGAACCTGCCCTGCAGACATCTTGACCTTGGTCCAGTGAAATGGATTTCAAAGTTTTGACCTCAAGAACTGTAAGAGAATAAATCTGTGTTTTATGACACTGTCATAGCAGTTAATTACAGTAGCAATATCTCCATTTTCCCTTTAAGGACAAAACAAATTAAATGACTTTGGTTTCCTTACCTTTGCGATTTCCTTGAGATAAGCATCAATAAAGTCTCTTGGTTCTGCAGGGTTCCAATCTCTCTTGTGTTCTTCAATCACGCGAGAAACAAACAATTGCAGTTTTTCCCTGTTTCTAAAGAGCGTTTGGTGAGCTCCAGGAAGGAATCTCATTATCCATGGAAATAAATTGTAAAGCTAAACGATAAAGCAAAATGATGGAGATCACATGTCTTTTTTCCACTTTTTAAGACAATGTTCTTTATCCATAGGTCTTTTATTTGCTTAGGCTTAAATCTTGGAGGCATTCTTGATGCCTGTTTTTCTTTCTCACTCACCTTCTCACTCCTCTAAGAAAGCATTTCAGCTCTCTACCGAAAATATGTCAAGCCTCAGGACACTGCTCACTACCCCAGCTGCTTACCACCCAAGAACAATCCACCATCATTTCTTATCTGTAATTGTGCCCAATGATTCTATTCTTAACCCTAGTCCAAGTCTGTTTTCCACAGAGCTGCCAGAGTGATCCTTTTACAATTTAATCAGATCATTTCACTCCCTGGCCCCTGATCCTCCAATAGCATTCATTATTCTCAGAAAAAAAGTTCTACATCACTAGCTGAGTCAATGAGCCCCTAACAAGCCGATTCCTGCCTACTCCCACACCCCTCCCTCCTTTCCTACCACTTTTTACTACTTTTCTCTCTACACTCCAGCCACACTGGTCTCCATGATCACATCAATATGTTCCTGTTTAGGCCTTTGCCTTTGCTATTTCCTCTGCTTGGAAACTTTCCCTTTATAAATCTGCACAACCCCACCTCCTCACTTCATTTAGGTGTTTCTCAAACGTCACCTCCTCGGAACAGTCATACCAATAATCTGTAAGTGGCAGCATCTCTGTCACCCATTATCTACTCCTTTAGGTTGTTTTATTTTCCTTCATGGTAATTATATATATATATATATATATATATATATACACATATACATGTATATCTCATACATATATACACCCATTTAAACATAGACATATATCCATAAATGTATTGTATATGTATGTTTGTATTTATATGTCTCTCAACTATAATGTGATCTCTATGTGGGAAAAACTTGTCATTTTTGGTTGAATAAAATAGGTATTGAATAAATTCTAATACGTGGTAGAAAGCAGATAGTATAACATAATACAAATTGCCTAGATTTAAGTTGATACTTAATCTGCATCTTTTAATTAAAAATCAGTTCTGCATCTTTTAATTAAAAACTAGTCAGGACAGGAGAAAATAGGAAAACGTGAACAGAAAGCACAAAATGACTAGAATTAAGTTCTAATTTTTTAATAAGATAAATGAAAAGAATTACACGCTTCAGTAAAATGGCAAATTTCTTTAGACGGATAAAAAATTTATACCTAGCTTTATGCTGTTTAAAAAAGAAATTCCTAAAAAAATAAAAAGGTAAAAAAAGGTATGGAAAAGAGTTAGCTAAATGTTAACCGAAGGAATGGTAAATAGCTATATTAATATAAGACAAAATGGCCCTTATGGAGGAAAATATTAATAGATGTAAAGAACTTTACTAAATAGTTATAAAAGTTTCAATTCACTAGAAAGACATAATTTAAAACTTACATACACTACTAACAACATAGTCATAAATTATATAAAGCAGAAATTGTCAGAACTAAAAAGAGAAAAAGATAAATCTGGCATTATACTAGGAAATTTTTAACAAACACATTGGAGACTCTAGTCAGCACAATGAAGCAGGAAAAATAAATGAATAGCATGTGAATTAGAAAGGAAGAAACAGAGCTATCATTATTTGCATATTACAATTGTCTATGAAGTATCCACAGAACAATTATAATATTAATAAGTTTATCAAATTTGATAAGTACCAAATCAATAATCAAAGCCAATTACAAAGAATCAATGAGAAAATTAGAATAGCACTGATTTGAATCCTCCAAATAAGTAATGAATCTAGGTAATGATCATCAATGATTTCCAAAACCGTTTGTTAGTAAGCTGATGGGGGATATTATAATTGATGGATCAGGCTGATAAAAGAACCTCACTGATCAATCTTGATATAACAAAGAGAGACAACCAGACATCATGTACTTCCTAAAAAGTAGTCTTCCCTCCAAAATTAATACTGATTATGATCAATCATCTAGATTTAATTACCAATATATCTAAACACAGCATGAGAAGAGCATGTTAAATGTCAAAGGAAAGTAGTTAGCAAAATCAAGAATGTGGAATATTTTACAGGATAAATGACTCAGTTTTGTCAATATATAAATTGTAAATGTAAAATAAAGAGGTGGGCTGTAGGCCTTAAATTGAGGCTTGAGAGACATAGCAACAAAATACAACATAAGGGCCTAGTTTGGATTCTGAGCCAACGGAAAAAAACATAAAACCCATAAAAAATACTTAGGAGATGTTTTGAGAAATCTGAATACTGGTTGGGTATTTGGTGACAGAATTATTATAACATTTTTTCAGGTGGATTAGCATTATATTTTTGTTAAAATAGGTCTTTTAAGAATTATATTCTGAAATATTAATTATATTATGAAATATTAATGGATCAAATAACTGACGTCTATAATTTTCTCTAAAATAATCCAGAGCTGGGGGGTAATAGTTATGTATGGGTACAGATGAAATAAGATTGATCATGTGTTGAGAACTGTTGGAGTTGACTGATGGGTACACAGTGATTCATTATCGTATTCTCTCTACATTAATATTTGTCTGCAATTTTCAAAAATAAAGTGTTTTTAAAATGAAGCAAACAAAAAAAAATGAAGCAACCTTTAAAATTTGGTAATGGCAGATTAGATAAACCAAAGTAAACCAATCTATTGAGAACAGTAAGATAAGATTTTAAAAATACACACATATGTGTGAATACACACACACTTACCAAGGCAGTGAGGAATTCAGGGACAAAGTCTAGAGTAAGAAGGAAGCCCAGAGAGGTAAGCTTAACACTTCCTATGATTTTGCCCTAGAAGTGTCTTCTAAATCTAGAAAAGTGGCTGAAAGACCAAAAAACTGAGCAGAATTTTTAGTAGACACACAGGTGTAGAGGAATAAAATTTGATGTTCAGGGCCCACCAAGGAAAGGGGTGAGTTTGGGATCCCAAAGGGCTACACACTAAGAAATTAAAAGATTTATAATAGCAAGAGGTGGTGGGTGAGGAAATAGTGTAACCACTTTAAAAACATTTTGGCATCTTTTATGTCCATATATTCTCTAAAGAAATGAATGGATGTATCCATAAAAACACTTGTAGAAGAATGATCATAGCAGCTTTGTTCATAACATCTTTCAAGTGCGAATTCACAGAAAATAGATTAGTAAATAGTGACAGATTCATAAAATGGTATAGTACTCAACAATAAAAAGGGCAATCAACATAACTGGCTCTAAAAAGGACCTACTGAGTGAGAAGCCAGGTGAAGAGTATTTCTGAGAGAGGAGGGAAATAGAAGGGACTCAAAGCCAATGATGTTTTTTTTTTCTGAAAAGAACAACAGAGGTGCATAAGTGCATGAAATTTTATACCTTACATGAATGTTAAAAATATTCTTCGCACACAGTAAATATTTCATAATATTATTAAACACGTTAAAGTCCACAGACTGATTTCAAATAATTTTGTTGAAGGCAATTAAAAGACATTATATTTTAGTTGGAGGATGGAAAGGAAGAACCCATCTGTGGCTGACACCAGCCTCAAAATCCTTAAGCAACATATATGGAAGGAGAACTGCCTTACTTGGCACTGCATTGAACCTTCTATACATGTGACCTCATCCAGCCACTTCAGAAGCTCCTGAAATTGACCATCCTGGTACTCAAAGCGCTCCCCAAAGGTAATGGAGCAAATGATATTGGAAACTGCATTGTGGATCTTGAAGTGAGGGTCAAAAGGCTGTCCTGGAGGAGGAGGAAGAAGAGATGGATCCTTCAGATGGGTTTGTTTCTGCTTTCTATGGAGACTCCACTCAAAAGGACACGTGGCATACTTAGGAGAGAACCACAAATGAGGCTCTGGCCACGGCACACTGCAGGGGCTGACACCCAGCAGGCACTCAGTCAGTGCTTACAAAGTGATAATGACCAGGGTTTAATACAGCAATATTTTTAATGCCTTTCTTGTGATTAATTCTAGAGCCCCATGAGGGCAGAGGCCATTAATTGTTCACTGTTATATCCTCAGTGCCTAGCATAGGGCAGGCACATAGGCATTTAATGAGTATCTGCTCAATGAATAAAGGAGCTACGATCTCCTGCACCTGTCCTATGAGACACTCACCTTTCTCCTCTTCTATTGTTTCTATGAGGTGTCGGGCCTCCTCTTGAATGCGTTCCTCTAGGCTCTTCTTTCCCAAGCCAAAGTTCCTTAATGTTGACAGCGCGAACCTTCTTTGTTCCTTCCAGGTCCGGCCACTGGACATGACTAATCCTGGGAAAAAGAAAGCCAATATTATGCCATTCTGATTCTATAACATGAATGTCTAGGAAATAGCTTGAGGATTTATATTAGAGGGAGGGAAGGTGCAGAGAGTGAATAAAGTTCACAGATTAATCCCAAAGCAGTGGATACAATAGCTGACATTTACTGAATATTTGCTATGCCAGGCACTTTACTAAGTATTTCTCATGCACTATGTAATTTAATACTCACAAAAGCTTTATGGGGTAAATCAGTAAATGGTTTATAATTATTGTCCCATTTTACTGAGAAAAATGTGAGGCCCATGGTAAGTAAACTTTGCAAGGTCACATTATTATAAGCAAGTAAACACAAAGTCAAATTTAGGCCTGATTTTAAAGCCCAAGCTTTGAATATTATTTACATAAATATATTTAAGTACTTATGTTGTACTAAATACTAAAAAAAGTCCATACTCTCAAGGAGGTATGGAAGGCTTTTTATGAGGGTTCTGTTGTGTGCTCAGAAAAGCCATGTTTTTAATCCTCATTCAATATTGCTGGGTGGAACATTTTTTATTGTTTCCATGGAGATGTGACCCACCCAATTGTGGTCAGTAACTTTTGATTAGGTGATTTCCATTCTAGGTGGGATTGCTTACTGGAGCTCTTTAAGAAAGAAGCACTTTGGAAGAAGCTTTAGAGCCAACAGAGCCCACCCAGCCAGGAACCTTTGGAAATGCAGAAGGAAAACTCTCAGGAAATCATTATGAAAGGAGAAGCCAGGAGAGAAAGCTAGCAGACATTCCCACATGTCTTCCAAGCTGAGAGAGAAATCTCAAATGTCATCAGCCGTTCGTTTGGAATTAAGGTCTCTTTCTCTGGATGCCTTAGTTTGGACATTTCTATGGCCTTAGAACTGTAAATGTTAAACTTAATAACTTTCCTTTTTAAAAGCTGTTCCCTTTAGGGTGTAGAAAGCTGCATTCTAGTAGCTTTAGCAAAATAAAAGGCGTCTATCTAAACTAGATCTTGAAGGATGAAAGAGTGACTCAAGAAAGCAAGGAGGGGTCAATACTCCACAGAGAAAGAAGAATAGCAAGCGGAAAAGGTAAAAACAAAACAACAACAATAACAAAAAACTGAGCTGTTCAATATAACATTGTTCATTTTATATCACAGGTAATGCTACATTCTTTTCTAGTTCTCCATCAACTCCTTTTAAGATCCAGCTTTCGCCTTCATCATTCCAATGAAATGGTCCTCCTTTTGTAAAAATCCAGGGATTTTTCTTTTAACCTCATCTTATTTGATCTCTCAGTAGCCTGAGACACTTACTTCTTGAAATATTTTCTCCCAGGGGCACCCATGACACCCAAATCTCTAGATTTTCCTCCAATTTCTTTTGCTGGTTTATATTCTTCTATCAATTTTGAAAAAATTAACCTGTTCAAGATTAGGTTCAAAGCATTTATCACTCTATACTCCACTTCTGGGAAATTTCACCAATTCCTAAAATTTTAAATGGCATCTATTTTTATGTAATTTAATTATATAACCATATAATCTATATATTCACAGTATCATCACATAATTGTGCATTCATCACCAGGGTCAATTTTAGAACATTTTCATTACTCCAAAAAAGGAAATAAAAAAGAAAAACCAAAACATCCCATACCCTTTATCCTCCCCAACATTATTTTTCTTAAACAGTTTTATTAACAAACCATACAATCTGTCCTAAGGGTAAAATCACTGACTCTTGGTATAATCACATAGTTATGCATTCATCACACAGTTAATATGAGAACATTCTCAGTGAAATGTTTTGAAGTGAGAAAATATAACATTGGATAAGTTCAATATGGGAAGTTGACCCAAAACTTTTAATAGCACTTAAGACATTTTCTGAAGCACTATTTTTGTAGTCCTTCAGAAAAATATAAATGTTTCTTTTTTTAAAACATTTTTATTGACAAATCTTCACATACACACAGTCCATACGTGATGTACAATGGCTAAAAATATCAACACATAGTTGTGTATTCATCACCCTGATCATTTTTTAGAACATTTTCATCACTCCAGAAAAAGAAACAAAAAAGGAAAAAAACCCATACATCCCATACCCCTTACCCCTTCCTCTCATTGACCACTAATTAAATAGCATCTACTGATGATGACCATCTATTCCTGACATTGAGCTGCAGTTCCATACTAAGACTGCTTTTTTACTTTGCCAACTGAAAAACATTTCAACTTTGCATATCCAAAGCTGAATTCAGGATTTTCTCCAAACAACTCCCCAATCACAGCAAACTAAATAGACAACTTCTCTTCCTCCAGGTGTTTCTCCTTCCATCATCTCACCGCTGGGTGTCTACCTCCACACCTCATTCTCCCTCTCCCTTCTCCCCGTCTACCTCATGGTGTCTTACTGAATTTACCAGGTAACATCTTGGTTCATGTATCTTCACTGTGTACATGCTGGTCTAACTTACTCTCATTTCTTGCCTCTTCTCTAGTCCAAGCCATCATCTTCTCTAAGCTCTTAAATGACCTTCTCTGAATCTATTCTTCCCTTCATTCAATTCTCTATCCTGTAGCATATGTGAGTTTTAAAAATGTACAATGTAAATTCTGATTCCCTACTCTGCTTAAAACTATTCAGTAGGTTCCATTCTCATTAGGATAGAAACCAAAACCCTTAACAAGAACTTATAAGAACCATTCCTGGCAAAGCTCAGCAGCTTTATCTCTTGCGATAATCTCCATTTAATTACTGTGCTCTTGCTGCATTGAACAGCTTTTGATTCATTATGATCACTGTCCATCCGATCTCTGTGACTTTCATGTTACTCCTTCTGCCTGGTTACTCCTCTTTTTATATCACTATATTAAATTAATTGCTATTTCCTATGTTAGCTATTCCTGAATTCCTGACTAGTTACCTCTAATAAGTGTACCCTGCACTTATCTCTATAATATTATAGGCTTTTAAATTGTTATGTTATTAACTGGCCCTGTCTCTCCTAGAATAGAATCTAAGTTACATAAGGACATGGACTTCATCTATTCTACTCATTGTTATATCCCTTGTGCCTAACAGAGTGCGTTTACATGGCAGATAAATATTACTAGTTTAGATGTAGAAAGAGTGGATGAAATGCTTCAAAGAGAAATTGCCAAGCAACGGAAAAAAATGGTGTTTCAACAGACTAATAGATTTGAGTTTTCATTACAGTTTTTAAATTTATTTAAAAATATTTTTAAATATTCATGGAAACTTGTTCTAATATGTATTGAGTTATGACCATCTAGAAGGCCCGTGACACCCAATGTGGCATGATCTTAATGACCAAGCCTAAGGAACTAGAGATAAGAATAAGAAATCAGATGAACAGCAGAAGAAAGCTGTTCCATGTCCACTTTTGTGAAAGCAGGAAGAAGAGACTGAACTGCCTCTTCCATATGCTATCACTGAGTGATGAGGCTACTTGATTATCAAAGCAGTAAGTTCGTGAAGAAAAAAAAAAAGACTTCTCCCAAATCCCTGACTTTAGGGCCGACCCTCCTAAACTCTCTGAGAGGATGTCTTCGCTAGGGAAATGTGGACATCCAGCTTCCTTTAATGGTAGGAATTCTCTAGTGGACCTCGTCTCTGGAGTTTTTGAAGAATTATAGTCAAAGAGGCATTTGAACAGAACATAAGAATATCAAGCACATAAATCTCACATCAGTTAAGAAACTTACCACCTTTCTTAAAGGTAGGTTCTGGTACAGGAGCCGTGGGACGGTTCAGAAAGTTTTGCTCCTGGTGGACAAGGACTTCTTTGATTAAGGGTAATCCTGTTACAACCACTAAAGGAAAGTTACCAAACTCCAGGCTAAGAAGGTTCCCGTATTTCTTTACAAGCTGAAAAACAGTTAAAGAGTCACAGTTGAGTGTGCGCATACCTGCTTCTCTAGGAACCGGGTGTGTGTGTGTATAGCTGGAGGGGCTTAGATTGAGGGTATTCTGTGTGTACCCTCAAATTCAATTCACTACAAGATTTGGGAATATTTTCTATATTTATATATTTATTCATATATTCAAAAATCGTGAATTCCTTGAGCAGCCACTACCTGTTCTTAGAACAGGGCATTCAGGTTATAACTGCAAATAAAAGAAACAAGGTCTCTAATCTCAAGCATTCTGGAGTCTAGTGAAGGGAGAGAATTCATTACATCTGACCCTCCATAAAAGGTTCAGTGTAAATCTGGTGCAGCAAACACAAAATTCTTAGTAAATAATAATATCAATTTGACCAGAAGGGAATGCCCCATTCCCCAGCATCTACCAGATAATAGAAAGTTTATTAGAAGGCTGGGGCCAGGTATAGAGAAAACCACTCTAACTCTGGAGGTATATGTGAATCTACAGTTCACTAGCTGTGGGCTCTTAGCAAAGTTGCTTCACTTTTTGAGCCTCAGCACCCCAGCTATAAAAGGGAGAAAATTATTCCTTCCTCAGAGGGATCTGTGAGGAAGATTGAGAACAGCGGTGTGAAAGGTACTTTGTTTTCTGGTGCCTGGTACACTGCCACTGGGCGAGTCTCTGAGGAATGATTAGTCTCTGTGTGGAGAGGGATGTGGAGGCACAATCATTGTGACAGACAGGATGAGAGCACAAGGATATGTGGGAGAAAGGCATTTAGGGTCAAAGACAATCACATTAACCTGGGCACCATGTTAAGATCTGAGAAGAAAAAATGAACCTGAGATGGCTCCAGTACTTTTGTATTTAGTGAGAGTAAGAGAGCGAGGGCGGTGGTGGTGGATGGAAACCTGTGGGGTGTGTTCATGAGCAGGCACATGAGTGCAACACCTGTCCCGAATCAGGTTCCATTTAAACTAACGTCTGTAAGTTCATGAGGAAACCAAATTTGTACAACTAATTTGTATTTTCTTGCTATTCCATAGCATTTTAAATCCTGTTATGACTTATTTAGTTTAACCCTATAACAATTTGGGGTGACTATGGCAGTGAAAACCCAGAAACGATTAACAAAATGCTCAAGCACACAGTTTGAAGGGCTGAGAACTTTAAGCATCTTGCTGTACTCTTTGGAGTTGCACCAAAATATGATGGTTTAAGTTATGCTCAAGACTGTTTATAGTAGTAGGTCCAGACAAAGGGAAGGACAAGATGCCCTGTTTGAAAAGACCCTAAAGGAAGTAAAATGGAGGTGGCAAGTGGAACTTCACATGTTGCGATCCCTGTTGTTTTAAAATCACTTCCGGAATGGATTCAAGTTCTTGTACAATTTATTTCAAAGAGATACATAAGCCATATGACTTGAGTTAATGAACCCCTTTTCATGACGTAGGGGAAGTTGAATGTATATAATTAGGAGAAGAAATTGTTTAGCAGATTTTAGGTTTGGGAAAATAGACTGTCTATAGATACAAGCACCCAGCTGGGAAAAGCTTATTTTCTCTTTAACCTGATGATTAAATCAACATATTTGTCATTCTTAGAAAGGGCATCAGGAAAGGCTACTTTAACTTGTTTGAAATGAAATATTTGTTGTGTGGTATGGTTACAGTGAGCCAATTGCAATCTCCTTATTCAGGAAAAATTGAAACTTCTAGGATAGTAGTTTGACTTTAACTGTATAACAGTTAACTTGGGACTATTTATGACAGGAAAGTGTATGTGGGAGCTGTGCAGTGACTTCAAGCCACTGGATAACAGTGAATACAGTGATGATTTCACAAAATCTAGTTTCGATGGCTTTTTGAATGTAACTTCAAAAAATCCATTTGTGCCTTGAGTAAATAAAATGTTTAGGAGGTGTTTCATGATTTAGATTTATATATTTATAAGGTTTTTTAAAAAATGTTCATTTTGTCTGAAATGGAACATTTAGTAACTTAGCAGATTAGCATATGGTGAAGTTTCTAGAAAGCTCTGGACAGGTACACTCTAATTTCCTTTTCTGTATGTCTGCAGTGCTAAATTTGTGTCTCTTTGTATTGACAGTCTTATTTTTAATCACTAGTAAAGTTAATTTAGTTTTCAAGAGTTATAAATGGATAACAACAAAAACCTCTTTATGCTATTGAGTGAAGAAAGGACAATGCCTTGATATTTTATTCCCTGTGATAATGTTTTATTTGGCCATTAAACTGTTATGACTGAAAAAAAGAGAAGGGTTCCATTTCTACAAGCAGCTGTGGCTCCTCCTCCCTGATCCCCATGCACTTACTCCACCATGGCACCTATAGAACCCTGGACCTATAAAACCCCATCAGAGCAAAGACAATGGATTCAGTACCATCACACCACCCTTCTCCTGCATTAAAGACCTAGACTCAATTTTATCCTTCCATCGTTCATTTGGCCCAGATTTTCCATCAGTCTTGGTTCATCACTGCCAAAGTATGTCCTGCCTTGCACACAAGGACAGAACCAAGATTCAATCTGGGGTTGGTTTGCCTTCAAAGTACATGCCTTTGCTTCTAGAAACTGGCAGTAATGGATCCACATAAATCAAGCAAACTTTTTTTCCATCTTGCTTGGTACCTGGGTGAAATTTTTAGCCTTCTTGACTAATTCTGAATATTCCATAAGGGTGTTCCTGGAATAATGAAAACTTGAGGCTAAGGTACATGATATAACTGACCATGTAAAACAATTTAGAATCTCAGTTTGTACTTGGAGTGATCTAGCACTTCCTAAGTGCTTACTGAAACAACATTCCTCAGAGTTCCTTCTCCACCATTCTCTGCTCATGTATATTTATAGATCAACAGATCTGATTAAAAAAAACTTATATGCTATGATCAACCGTGCAAACATAGATAGATCAAATGCCCTGTAGAGCCTTGGTTCACAAATAACATCGATGATGTTGGTGGTGCCTAACAATTTTTAATGTAAATATTGTGCCAATTTCTTTACATGAATTAAATGACCCTGACAGCATCTGAAAAGGATTCATCAGTTAGAACATACTTCAGCTGATATAAGACGTGTAAAGTTGAGAGAGAGTCCACTTAATCTAAGTTTTTAAACTTAAGAAAACCAACAGAACACAGACAAAGAAAAGAAAAGAAAAAGAGCGCACAAGGTCATGCTCCACCAGCAGTGAGAGGGTCTGTTCCCCTGAACTCTCAACAATACCATATATTTTGTGTGTGTGTGTGTATGGTTGTGTGTGAACCAGCATCATTCTGAAAGGCATAAATGCAAGCCATTTGTATATTTTACTAAGGTTTTTTTTTTTACCTTTTCCACAACCTACATGTTGAATTGCCTGCATATGTCTTCTGATAATTTTTGTATTGGGGTTTTCAACAATATTCTCCACCTTATGGAAAACTCTATAAAGCATTATAAAATAATTTTATTTTTATTACACAGAAATCTGGAAAGATGTATAACAAGTCCTAATGGAGAGGTTTGGCTGATAGTGTTGGAGGCAGTGATGGGGTGGGAGGGGTGCACACAAGGAGGGGTCAGATTCTCTCTCTTTCTTGCTAAACTGTATAATGTATTGAGTGTGTGTTGCTTTTATAGTTCAAAAAAGTATTTACATCCAATAAAGAAAAGAAAGAAAACAAATAAGGAGTAAAGATTTATCACTGTGGTTCTTTACCTTTTCAGAGTCATGGAATCCTTTAAAATCTAGTGTTAGTCATGGAACTACTCTCCAGTAAAATCCTGTACATATGAATACATTCATGCATGCAGATTCAGGACTTCTCTTGTCCCCTGGGGCCCATGGGCTTCTGATGGGAATCCTGGTCTCATAGGAAGTTCTTGAGTCTATACTAGGATTCTGAGAAAAATCAGGGGAAATCAAGTTCAATCCAACAAGCTTTTATGATACTCTTAAGAGTTGTAAGGCTCCTTCCTGCCTTGCCATGCTATATGTAGAGGCAGTACAAAAATCTATTTGATATGGTGTTCCCTGAAGGTATCAAAGTCCTTTGGGAGAGGTTGACTCTGCAGAAAAACCACTGCATGGAAGAAGATAATATAAGCTACAATGCAGGTAGAAAAAGGCAAGAAGAGATGAAGACAAGAAGAGATATCAGAGAAAACTTCTAAGAGAAGGCAATATTTTAGCTAGATCTCAAGAGAAGTTTAGGATGCCAGCAAACACAAACAAACAAAAAAACATATAATGTGAAAGCACAATGTATCCTGACTTGCTAGAAGGGCAGCACCTAGATTGGATCTCAGGTTGGTTTGCCTCCAGAGTACATGCCTTTGCTTCTAGAAAAAGCAGTAATGGGTCCATATAAATCAAGCAGACTTTTTTCATCTTGCTGGGGGCCTGGGCGAATTTCTTAGCCTCTTGATTAATTTTAAATATTTAATAAGGGTGTTCAGGGAACAGCTGAAAACTTCAGGCTAAGTAAATGACTCAACTGACAGTATTGTGAGAACAGCATTTGTTAATGCTGCCCATTAACTGTCTTTTGAATCTTCATAACCACTTACCACAATGTTGACTCTCATCCAGGCACCTGTGCTGAATGACAGCGATACCAGCTGAGGATTCTTGAGAAAGTGTTGAATGTTGGAGGGAACTTTAAGGAATTCAGAGCCCCTAGTGTTGGGGAGCCTTGATGGAAGATGAGAATAAAGAGGTGGAAAGAGATTGAGTCAAGAAGGTTCTCAAGTGCCTTGATAAGGAGTCGGAGTTCTGGGGAACAATGGAAAGCACTGAAAATAGTTACACAGAGAATGACAAATTTAGATTATTATTTTAGTGACAGTGCATTGAATGGGCAACAGGCTGAAGGCCAGAAGCTCAGTTAGCATGGTGGTCGCAGTAATACACTTGAGAAGTGGTGAGGATTTAGGCATTATTATTACCATTTCACACCTGGGAAATGGACTCTCCAGGAAGGAAAATACAGCATTTTTCAAGACGCTTTACAGTATAGTAATATTATAGGTGACAAAGCAACAATATTATATTGCAATAATATTTAACAAATATTAAATAAATTGTTAACAAGATAACAATTGAATGAATTAAGGAAGATAAGCCTAGCACACTTTAGTAACCTTTTAATAATATTTCACCCATATAAAGGGCAGGCAGAATAATGTCATTTGGATGAGGAAGAGGAATCTTAAAGCAGAGTTTATCCAGGTTATCAGCTTTAGCGGCAGCGCCACCAAAACCCTTCCCTCTGTTCCCTGGAATGCCCCTTGCCCTGTAGGTTCAGGCGAAGACATGGCTGGCACTTCTGCCCCTCCTACCTTCTGAAGATGCAGATGCCACTGTTTAAAGTCCAATTGGAATAAGTTGCCAAAGAAGGGCAGGCGCGGAGGCCCTGGCGGGTAGTTCTTTGGGCGCCGGCTTTTGAGGAAATCAGCAATGAACAGAAAGGCTACGGCACCCAGCAGGAGAGTACGGAGAGGGAACCCTGCCCAGAGGGCGGCCGCCAGGGAGCCTAAGGCGGAGAGCATGACGCCGAAGTCTGACTCTCCTCCACGGTCCGTCCGAGCTGGTCTGTTATGACAGGTCTCCTCAACACCACTCCCAGCCCAGCGCTGCCACTCCCCACTTCCCCTTAGTCACCCCCTCCTCCCCTCTGCCGCGCCTGGCTTCCAGCAATCACCCGCCCCTCTCGTCCTGTCTAACCCGCTCCAGCCGTCCCGCCCCCTGCCACCCTTTGCCCCTCCCAGCCTTGCTGCCTGCCAGATGCCAGGCTTGGCAGCAAGAGAGGCGCCAGCGGTTGATTCCCAGGAGAACCTGCACCAAATCCCTGGAGACGGTCTTGGAAAACGCCGTGCTAGGAGAGTTTTCTTTTCGGCTTTGAGGATTTCTCTTTCTCTCAAACAGTACTCTTGGGTATAATTATGATTTTAATGCATCTCAGAGAGCACAACAGACACTTGTTTTTCTTATTTCTCAGTCATCTCGCACAGTTATTGGAACCGTGCCTGGTAAACAACAGCAACTAACATTTCTTGGAGTCTCACTTCACACCTAGTTGGTCTCTTTACATAAACTATTCATCCTTACAAAATTGTGCGGGAGATGCTTGCGTTAGTTGGCATGTAGTTAAGGAAACTAAGACAGAAAGTTTAGGACTGAATAAATGATGAAGAAATGAATCCCCCAGAGTGGTAAAACTCACAGGGATTGTTGACAGATTATCAAAGGTCTTGTATTTGAAAATTTTTTTTAAGATTTAAAATGCAAATCTCCTAGGACTGAGCCTAATCCCAAAGGTTGTTGAAGGAATGTGTCTTAGATTTTGGTTTGCCTTTTGAGGCTCTTCCTTTGAAATGCCAAAATAGTGTTAGGCCTCCAATTTCCAACCTTTCCTGCCATCCTGTGCCCACCTGTGTCTCACCATTTGTGAGATACTCAAATGATGCTAAATAGTTGAGGAGTAGTACAGCATACATTTATGTACTCAATGTCAGGACACAGATGCTTAAAATGAGTAGGAGGACAGTTACCTACCCAAAAGAAGATTTGTGAAGACAAGAGGTTAAATCAAAGACAGCCTTTGTTTTGTTTTCATGAGAAAGTTCAGTCACCACACAAGTGGTGTAAACTTAGAACTGTAAACTTGAAACTTAATAAGTTTCACACAAGTGAAAGCAGGCGAATGAGTCCACCGTGCGCAGTAACAAAGCTTTTATAGGTCCCTTGAAGCAATTGCCCCCTCCCCCTTCTCACCTGGCCCTCATTGGCTGGGAGTTGTGGGTTTACAATCTTGAGCACGAAAGCTAACCCAATTAGGAAGAGCCACGACTCTCCCTTAGGGAGATCCGAGGTTACAGTTACAGCCCCTTTGTTGACTTGGATTCAGGGAAATGGGCATGCCTAGAGGAATGCGAAATTTATATTCTGCTTATCGGGCCTTAACAAGGATCCAGGGTCTGGAAGGTTTAGCAAACAGGACTGCTGGGAGGTTGGACAAGCAGATCTGAGCCATTTTGTTTCCGGAGAAGAGTCCATTTTCCCTATTTCTCTCAGAAATAAAATAAAAGACTTGGGACAGGCCACGGTGGCTCAGCAGGCAGAGTTCTCATCTGCCATGCTGGAAATCCAGGTTCGATTCCTGCTGCCTGCCTATGTAAAAATAAATAATATATATATATATATATAGGCTATGGTGGCTCAGTGGTAGAGTTCTTGCCTGGCATGCTGGAGCGGGAGTTTGAAAAGAATGGAAGTATCTTTTCTACCTTTCCAAAGTCCTGAGGGAGTTACTATCCAGAGCCTAGTTTTCTTATAGTTGTTATGCATCCCTACAAGGTTTCTAATATTCAAATAAATGTTAATTTTAAAGAATTACCCTACAGTTTGCTTTTCCTTTTTTCAATCTGTGATGTATTTGAGATCTCTCATTAGATTGATATGTGTGGCTTTACTTCATTCATTTTAACAGCTGTGTAATCATCTATCACTACAACACTGTTTATTCACTCATTCCCATAGTGATAGACATTTAGATTTGTTAGCACCCCCCTTCCCTTTTCTATTCGTTTGCATTAGAGCAATGCTTCTCGGGGACAACTTCTGAAATGGCAGCATAAGGAGCCCTTGGGACCCTCTACACTGCAAAACAAAAATACTATGCTGGTTTGAAACTATTGAGTGCCTCAGAAAAGCTTTGTTCTTTAATCTTCATTCAGTATTGCTGAATGGGAACTTTTGATTAGGTGGTTTCCATGGAGATGTGTCTCTACCCATTCAAGGCGTGGTTGCTTACTGGAGCCCTTTAAAAACATTTCTGAAAAAGTGACGAAGCCCACATATCCAGAGACCTTTGGAGATGCAGAAGGATAATGCCCCTGGGGAAGTAGTTTGATGAAGCCAGGAGAGAAGGCTACCAGACATTGCCATGTGCATTCCTGGCTGACAGAGGTGTTCCGGACCCATGGGCCATCCTTGATTCAAGGTATCTTTCTCTGGATGTCTCAGTGTGGACATTTAACGGACTTAGAAATGTAAACTTGAAACTTAATAAGTTCTCTTTTTAAGAGCCAGCTTATTTCTAGTATATTGTATTCTGGCAGCTTTAGCAAACTAAAACAAGGAAGTGGGGTGCTGCTGTGATTTGCAAATACCAAACATGTTGGAACTGCTTTTTAAATGGTTAAGGAGAAGATTCTGGTAGATTTGTGAGGGGCTTGATAGAGAAGGCTTAGAATGCTTTGAAGAGAATAGAGATGTGGACTCTAAAGGTACTTCTGATAAGGCCTCAGAAACAATGCATGTGTTATAGCAAACTGGAAGAAAGATGATCCTTGCTTTAAAGTGGCAAAGAATCTGGCAAAATTGATGACTGATTTTGAGTGGAAGGCAGACTACTGGTTTTGAGTAGAAGGCAGAATTTAAAAGGTGTGAGTTGGGATGCTTAGCTGAGGAAATTTCCAAACTAAATGTTGAAATTGCAGCCTGGCTACACTTTGAAGCTTATAGTGAAATGTGATAGGAAAGAGATAAGTTGAGAACTGAGCTCTTAGGTACAAAGAAATCAGAAATTGATGGTCTGGAAAATTTTGGGCTTCCAGAAAGGGAGACCCCAGGGAATTGTGGCTCGCATGAGGATTTACCCAAATATGGATCCAGTTAGTCATTTCAGAAAAAGCCAGGATTGGCAATGAATTTATCAGGGAAGGATCTGTGGAAAGTCCTATTGTTTGATGATTATAATCCCTGCATACTACATAGAAAACCAACCAGAGTGTTCTGTTCATACTCCGAACAGAACCACTGCCAGTGTGTGGACTAAAAGGGACAGAAAAGGGTCAAATTGAAGGAAAAATGTCTTCAACAGCTAAGGTCTGAAGCCAAGAAAACTCTGATCAGGAGACCAGAGCCACCCATATACTTGGAGAGGGTGAGTTTGCCCTAAAGGTGGAGGGCAGGCCTTCCACCTGGATGTCCTGGAAGAATTTTGGTGCCCCAGGCCTCTGAGATGTAGAGCACATTCCATGGGGACTGGGAAAACCTTGTTAATACACTTTGTTCTGAAGGGAATAAGTGTGTGCCCCAGAGATGGCAGAGAGCCCAAGTGTTGCCCCAATGCTTGGACAAGGTGGAGCTGAGAAAAAGGTGGTCTCCCCAATGTCCATGAAGTTGTATCCAACAACCCAGCCTTTGGAATAGGCAGGACCCTTCTGTAGGCCCTTGAAAAGTGTGGGACTGCTGCTTTCTAATGCCCCACAGGTAAATGAGTCTCAGACTCTGAAATCTAATGGAGTTTGCCCTGCTGGCTTTAGGAATTGTTTAGGAACTTTGACCACTGTGTTTCTTCCCATTTCCCCTATGGAAATGGGAATATGTATCCTATGACAGTTCCTCTTTTGCATATTGACAGCAGAAAACTTGTGCTGAGTTTTCCCAGTCCAGTGCCAGAGGAGAATTTTGTTTTAGGATAGACCATGTCTGTAACTAGCTTTGATGAGATTTTATACTGGTTTTGATTTTGTGTTGAATTTGTATTACTGAAACCATTGTACTGAAATGGTTTAAGGCTTTGTGATACTGTAATGAATGAATGTATTTTGGACAGGGAAAGAACATGTGTTTAGGGGTCCAGAGGGTGGAAAGTGCTGGTTTGAAACTGTTGCATACCCTAGAAAATCCATGTTCTTTAAACCTCATTCAATATTGCTGGGTGGGACTTTTTGATTACGTGGTTTCCATGGAGATGTTTCTCCACCCTTTCCCAGAGGGGTTGCTTATTGGAGCCCTTTAAGAGAGAAGCAATTTGGAAGAAGTGACAGAGCCCACACAGTCAGAGACCTTTGGAATTGCAGAAGGAAAATATCAGCATTTCTTGAATTATGGTATCTTTCTATGGATGCCTTAGTTTGGACATTTTAATGGCCTTAGATATGTAAACTACAAACTTAATAAATTCCCTTTTTAAAAGCCATTGCATTTCTGAAATACTGCATTCCTGTAGCTTTAGCAAACTAAAAAATATAGCCAATGATTGAAAAAAATCCAACCATTTAAAATATTTAATACCCCTTATGGCATACAACAAATGAAGAATCTTTCATTCTAGAAAATCTACTAAATGTCAATAATAATAGCAAGATTTGTGGCAGCTATTGAGCAATAACATATTCTTTCACTCTCGCAACCCCTCACTCTGATAAAGCTCAAAACCTAAGTGATCTGCTGCCAATATACAAAGGAGGGACAGTCATAGGATACATTGTCCCATTCCCATAGAGGGAAATTGGAAGCAACACAGGCATCACTGGACCCAAACACTTGGATGAGTTCGCTCTCGTTGTCCAAGGTCTCTTGACTTAATATATTAGCTTCTATGGTTCTGCCTCTGCAGTTATTTTTCCTCAGTTTTGTCCCTTTTCTGTCCCTATTAGTCTAGACTGGCAGTGTTTCCATTTATATAGATCCCGCAAAACTCATGTTGGTTTTCTATGCACTAGGCTGGGATCATGTGATCAGACAAAAATACTTTCCTCAAATCCTTTCTGGAAAATGCCATCTCAAATCCCCACTTATTCTGTAACGTCTGACTACTTCTGTGTTTTGTTAAATCCTCATTTGGGGCCCTATGCACTGTGGTCTCACTTTCTGCAAGCCCAGCATTTTCCAGGCCACCAGCTTCTGGTTTCTTTGTACCCAAGAGTTTAGTTCTCAACTTATCTCTTTTCTCTCACTTTTTACTATAAGCTGCAGGAGCAGCCAGACTGCATTTTCCATATTGAGTTTGGAAATTTCTTCTGCTAAATATCCATGTTCATTACTCTCAAATTCTGCCTCCAACTACAAAAAGCACCTTCCTTCCAGTTTAGAATGACACATTCATCATTTCTGTCTAAGGCCTCATTAGAAGCATCTTTAGAATCCACATATCTACAGTCTTTTCAAAGCATTTTAGGCCTTTACTATAAAGTTCCTGTTCTAGTTTGCTAGCTGCCAGAATGCAATATACCAGAAATGGAATGGCTTTTAACAAGGAGAATTTAATAAGTTGCAAGTTTACAGTTCTAAGGCCGAGAAAATGTCCCAATTAAAACAAGTCTATAGACATGTCCAATTTAAGGCATCCAGGGAAAGATACCTTGGTTCAAGAAGGCCAACAATGTTCAACGTTTCTCTCTCAGCCGGAAGGGCACATGGCGAACATGGCAGCATCTGCTGGCTTTCACATGGCTCTATCAAAAAGGGACTCTCTCCAAAATGTTTCCTCTTTTAAAGGATTCCAGTAAGCAACTCCACCTTCAGTGGGTGGAGACACACCTCCATGAAAATCATCTAATCAAAAGTTACCACCCACATTTGGGTGGGTCACATTTTCATGGAAACAGTCAAAATGCTCCCACCCAGCAATATTGAATGAGGATTAAAGGGCATGGCTTTTCTGGGGTCCACCACAGATTCAGACCGGCACAGCTCCTCACGACAATTCCAGAAGCTTCCCCTTATCCATTTAAAGTTGTTCCAACATGTTTGGTGTTTGCAAACTGCAGCACCCCACATCTCTGGTACCAAAATCTGTTTTGGTTTGTTAGTTGCAGAAGGCAATACACCAGAATAGTACAGCTTTTAAAAAGGAGAATTCAATAAATTACAAGTTTACAGTTCAAAGCCTATAAAAATGTCCAAACTAAGGCATCCAGTAAAAATAACTTCATTCAAGGAAGACCAATGGGTCAGTAACACCTTTGTCAGATGGTTAGTCATGTGGCTGGCATGCTGATCCCTTACTCCAGGGCTCCATTGCTTTCAGGCTCTGTTCCTCTAGGGATCCCCACTTTCCTTCTAAAGGCTGGCTTTCATCTCATGGCTTCCTTTGGCTCTCTCCAGGCTCTGCTTTGTTTAACATTTCTTAGTGATGTCTGCTTGGCTCCAAGCATCTCCAAACATCAGTGTCTCTGTTCTCCAAGTGTTGGCATCTGTGTCAGCTCTGCTCTGAAGTTTCTGTGGGCAATGTCTCTGTCAGCTCTGTCATTTCTGACTTTCTCCCAAATGTTTCCTCTTTTAAGGGATTCTAGCAAACTAATCAAGACCCATCTGAAATAGGTACAGTCACAACTCCACCTAATCAAAAAGCCACACCCACAATTGGTCAAGCCACATCTTCATGGAGAAAATCTAATCAAAGTTTCCATCTGCGATATTGAATCAGGATTAAAGGAAATGACTGGTCTCACAAGATTGGGTGAGGATTCAAACATGGCTTTTCTAGGGTAAATAGTACTTTCAAACCAGTACACACACACACACCTCTGCTAACATTTATTTAATTTTATCCATACTTTTTTACTCATCTGTCCATACCCTGGGTAAAAAGAGAATTGGACACAAGGTTTTCACAATCACAAAGTGTCATGGTTAGGTTCATGTGTCAACTTGGCCAAGTGGTGATACTTGCTTGTCTGGTTGGTCAAGTGCTGGCCTGTGTGTTGCGATGAGGACATTTCATAGAATTAAATCATGATCATTTCAGCTACATCCACAGCTGATTACACAGCCAATGGGGAGTATCTTCTGCAATGAGTAATGCTTAATCTGATCACTGGAAGCCTTTTAAGGAGGATTCAGAAGAGACAGGCTCTTCCTGAATCGGCTGGTGAGCCTCTCCTGTGGTGTTCATCCAGACCCTCCATCAGAATCATCAGCTTCACAGCCTGCCCTGCGGATTTTGGACTCTGTGTTCCCATGGTCATGTGAGACACTTTTATAAATTTTATATTTGTGAGTGTTCCCTGTTGATTCTGTTTCTCTAGAGAATCCTAACTAATACATCTTGGTACCAGGAGTGGTTCTTAAGAAACAGAATCTTAAAAATGGGTTTTTATGAATGGTTTTCTACTCTGACTGGATTCGAAGACACTAAGGACTCTGATTCCCATAATCAGAGTGACACTCCCAATCCATGGAGTGATTTGGCAAAGGAGATAGTCAAAATATCACCATTCGATTCTCCTAATGCTTTGCTTGTATGAAGCCAGGCTCTGGGGATAATGTTTTTGACACCTTTAGAGAGTTTTGTGAAAATAAGAGGTATGGAGATGTTGGTGGGTTGTTGTTGGATATACTGTATACATTAAGGAGTGAAAGAGATGGGCTTAAAGCTTCAAACAAGAAGCTTAAGCACCATCTGACAGATGTAGACGTTTCTATGAGTATCCTGAAGGAAAATCTTATTTCCTGTAGCCGTAGACTTGAGATCTCCGAAAATCAGACTCAGAATCTTATTGTTAGAGTAGCAACTTTACAATGTAAACTGAAATCTCAATGTTGCATGGTGTTCGCTGTTAAAGTGAGGGCATTGATTGGAAATGAGTGGGACCCTGAAAAATGGGATGGTGACATATGGATTGATAATGATGTCAGGGGTGAGGTTGAAACCCTAGGTCATGCTGAGTCTTCTCTAGATAACCCTATAATAGTTTGCCCTGAGGGCATAACCGCCCCACCTCCAGTCTGCCTTGAAGAGTTGGCCACCAGAATTCCTCTGGTTTAATGG
>PVIY010034269.1:0-27288 GCA_004026745.1 Myrmecophaga tridactyla
ATTCTCCTCTGTTAAACAAAACCTAAGCTAGAGGTGCAGAAAAAGCTGAACTGAATGTCAAAGAACAGAGAGACAACAAATTTATCCAGGAAGAAAACCCTAGGTAAGAAAAGTGAAAGCAATCTCCAGAATAAACTAATTAAGGTAATTAAATGTCTAGACGCCAGCAAAAAAATAACAAATCACACCAGAAAAATTGAGGATATGGCCCAGTCAAAGGAACAAATCAACAATTCAAATGAGATACAGGAGCTGAAACAATTAATTCAGAATATACGAACAGACATAGAAAACCTCATCAAAAATCAAATCAATAAATTGAGGGAGGATATGAAGAAGGCAAGGAATGAACAAAAAGAAGAAACTGAAAGTCTGAAAAAACAAATCACGGAACTCATGGGGATGAAAGACACAGTAGAAGACATGAAAAATACAATGGAAACCTACAATGTCAGATTTCAAGAGGCAGAAGACAGGATTAGTGAACTGGAGGACGGGACATCTGAAATCCAACAAGCAAAAGAAAATATAGGGAAAAGAATGGAAAAATATGAGCAGGGACTCAGGAAAATGAATGACAACATGAAGCACACGAATATACATGTTGTGGGTGTCCCAGAAAGAGAAGGAAAAAGGAGGAGAAAAACTAATGGAAGAAATTATCACTGAAAATTTCCCAACTCTGATGAAAGACTTAAAATTACAGATCCAAGAAATGCAGTGTACCCCAAAGATAACAGATCCAAGTAGACGTAGTCCAAGACACTTACTAATCAGAATGTTAGAGGTCAAAGAGAAAGAGAGGATCTTGAAAGCAGCAAGAGAAAAGCAATTCATCACATACAAGGGAAACCCAATAAGACTATGCGTAGACTTCTCAGCAGAAACCACGGAGGCGAGAAGACAGTGGGATGATATATTTAAATTACTAAAAGAGAAAAACTGCTAACCAAGAATTCTATACCCAGCAAAATTGTCCTTCAAAAATGAGGGAGAAATTAAAACACTTACAGACAAAAAATCAGAGAGAATTTGTGACCAAGAGACCAGCTCTGCAAGAAATACTAAAGGGAGCACTAGAGACAGATACGAAAACACAAAAGAAAGAGGTGTAGAGAAGAGTGTAGAAAGAAGGAAAATAAGATATGACATATAAAATCCAAAAGGCAAAATGGCAGAAGAAAGTACTACCCGTATAGTAATAACACTAAATATTAATGGATTGAACTCCCCAATCAAAAGACATAGACTGGAAGAATAGATTAAAAAACAGGATCCATCTATATGCTATCTACAGGAAACACATCTTAGACCCAAAGATAAACATAGGTTGAAAGTGAAAGGTTGGGAAAAGATATTTCATGCAAATAACAATCAGAAAAGAGCAGGAGTAGCTATACTAATATCCAACGAATTAGACTTCAAATGTAAACCAGTTAAAAAAGACAAAGAAGGATACTATGTACTAATAAAAGGAACAATTCATCATGAAGACATGACAATTATAAATATTTATGCACCAAGCCAGATGCTCCAAAATACATGTGACAAACACTGAAAACACTGAGTAGAGAAATAGTCACATCTACCATAATAGTTGGAGACTTCAATTCCCCACTCTCATCAATGGACAGAACATCTAAGAGGATAAATAAAGAAACAGAGAATTTGAATAATACAAAAAATGAGCTAGACTTGACAGACATTTATAGGACATTACACCCCACAACAGCAGGATACACTTTTTCTCAAGTGCTCATGGATCATTCTCAAAGATAGACCATATGCTGGGTCACAAAGCAAGTCTCAATAAATTTAAAAAGATCGAAATCATACAAAACACTTTCTCAGATCATAAAGGAATGAAGTTGGAAATCAGTAATAGGCAAAGCACCAGAAAATTCACAAATATGTGGAGGCTCAACAACACACTCTTAAACAACCAGTGGATCAAGGAAGAAATTACAAGAGAAATCAGTAAATATCTCAAGGCAAATGAAAATGAAAACACAACATATCAAAACTTATGGGACGCAGCAAAGGCAGTGCTAAGAGGGAAATTTATTGCCCTAAATGCCTGTATCAAAAAAGAAGAAAGGGCAAAAATTCAGGAATTAACTGTCCACTTGGAAGAGCTAGAGAAAGAACAGCAAACTAACCCCAAAGCAAGCAAAAGGAAAGAAATAACAAAGATTAGAGCAGAAATAAATGAAATTGAGAACACGAAAACAATTGAGAAAATCAGTAAAACCAGAAGCCGGTTCCTATGAGAAAATCAATAAGATTGACGGACCCTTAGCAAGATTGACAAAAAGAAGAAGAGAGAGGATGCAAATAAATAAGATCAGAAATGGAAGAGGAGACAAACCCACTGACCCCACAGAAATAAAGGAAGTAATAACAGGATACTATAAACAACTTTAGGCTAATAAATACAACAATGTAAATGAAATGGACAACTTCCTAGAAAGGCATGAACAACCAACCTTGACTCGAGAAGAAACAGACAACCTCAACAAACCAATCACAAGTAAAGAAACTGAATCAGTCATTAAGAAGCTTCCCAAAAAGAAAAGTCCAGGACCAGATGGCTTCACATGTGAATTCTACCAAACATTCCAGAAAGAATTAGTATCAATCCTACTCAAACTCTTCAAAAAAACTGAAGAGGAGGGAAAGCTACCTAATCATTCTATGAAGCCAACATCACCCTCATACCAAAACCACAGATATTACAAAAAAAGAAAACTACAGAATAATCTCTCTAATGAATATAGATGCAAAAATCCTCAACAAAATTCTAGCAAATCGAATCCAGCAACACATTAAAAGAATTATACATCATGACCAAGTAGGATTCATTCCAGGTATGCAAGGATGGTTCAACATAAGAAAATCAATTAATGTAATACACCATATCAACAAATCAAAGCAGAAAAATCCATGACCATCTTGATTGATGCAGAGAAGGCATTTGACAAAATTCAACATCCTTTCCTGTTGAAAACACTTCAAAGGATAGGAATTCAAGGGAACTTCCTTAAAATGATAAAGGGAATATATGAAAAACCCACAGCTAATATCATCCTCAATGGGGGAAAACTGAAAACTTTCCCCCTAAGATCAGGAACAAGACAAGGATGTCCACTATCACCACTGTTATTCAACATCGTGTTGGAAGTTCTAGCCAGAGCAATGAGACAAGAAAAAGAAATACAAGGCATCAAAATTGGAAAGGAAGAAGTAAAACTCTCACTGTTTGCAGATGATATGATACTATATGTCAAAAACCCTGAAAAATCCACAGCAAAACTACTAGAGCTAATAAATGAGTACAGCAAAGTGGCAGGTTACAAGATCAAAAATCTGTAGTGTTTCTATACACTAGTGTATTAGGGTTCTCTAGATAAACAGAATCAACAGGGAACACTTGCATATATAAAATTTATAAAAGTGTCTCACGTGACCGCAGGAACGCAGAGTCCAAATCCACAGGACAGGCTGTGAAGCCGACGACTCCAATGGAGGGTTTGGATGAACTCCGCAGGAGAGGCTCACCAGCCGAAGCAGGAATGGGACCTGTCTCCTCTGAGTCCTCCTTAAAAGGCTTCCCGTGATTAGATTTAGCATCACTAATTGTAGAAGACACTCCCCTTTGGCTGATTACAAATGGAATCAGCTGTGGATACAGCTGACGTGACCATGACCTAATCCTATGAAATGTCCTCATTGCAACAGACAGGCCAGTACTTGCCCAATCAGATAAACAGCTACCACAACTTGGCCGAGTTGACACATGTTCCTAACCATGATAACTAGTAATGAACAATCTGAGGGGGAAATCAAGAAAAAACCTCCATTTACAATTGCAACCAAAAGAATAAAAGTCAGAAGGTGCATTGTCTTTAGTGTAGTGAATCTTGTAAATTCAAATTTATGAGTAGATGATAAACTGAGGTTGTCCTTTCCCTGATCAAGTCAATAAATGTTTAAAAAAAAAAAAAAAAAACTCAATAGAGGGATTCAACAGCAGATTATACCAGGCATCAAAAGGATTAGTGAACCTTAAAACTGGACAATTACAATTGTCCAGTCTGAGAAGCAGAGAGAAAAAAAAAATGGGCAACAATAAACTGACGAACCTGAAGTGCCTGGTGACACCATGAAGCATATGAATATCCCCACCTATCACAGGAATCCCATAAAGACAAGAAATAGAAAACGGTGCACAAAAAAGTATCTGGACAGATAATTTATGAAAACTTCCCTAATCAGAAGCAAGATAAGAATATACAAATCCAAGTAGCTCTGTAAACACAAAAAAGGATAAACTCAAAGACAGCCATATTGAGATATATTATAAGCAAACTACTGAATGCCAAAGACAAAAAAAAAGTATCCTGAAAACTTCAAGAGAGAAGTGATGCAACATATGTAAGGGATCCTTAATAAGATTAACACATAATTTCTTATTAGAAATCATGGGGGCCAGAAGGCAGTGGGATAGTATATTTAAAGTGCTGAAAGAAAAGAAACCATCAAGCAAGAATAATATATCCAGAACAACTGTCCTTCACAAATGAAGGGGAAGACAGATATATTGATCAATGGAACTGAATTGAGTGTTCAGAAATATATCCTCATTTCTATGGTCAGCTGATTTTTGACAAGGCTCCCAAGTCCGTTCAACTAGAACAGAACAATCTCTTCAACAAATGTTGCTAGGAGAACTGGACATCCATTTACAAAAGAATGAAAGAGGACTCCGATTTCATATCTTCTATAAAAATTAACTTAAAATGGATCAAAGACCTAAGTATAGGAATCAGGACCATAAAACTCCCAGAAAAAAATGTAGATAAGCATCTTCAAGATCTCGTGGTAGGCAATGGTTTTCTTAGGTTTTATACACAAAGCACAAGCAATGAAAGAAAACATAAATAAATGGGACCTCCTCAAAATTAAAAATGTTTGTGCTTCAAAGCACTCCACCAAGAAAGTGAAAAGGCAACCTACTCAATGAGAGAAAATATTTGGAAACCACATATCTGATAAGGGTTTAATATCCAGAATATATAAAGAAATCTTACAACTCAACAATAAATAGACACACAACTTTTAAACTTTTAAATGGGCAAAAGACTTGAGTAGACATTTTTCCAAAGAGGAAATACAAACAGCTAAAAAGCATATGAAAAGATGCTCAACACCACTGGCTATTAGGGAAATGCAAATCAAAATTGCAAGATATCATTTCACAACCAGAATTGCTACTATTAAACAAACTGAAAATTACAAGTGTTAGAAGGATGTGGAGAAATAGGAACACTCATTCACTGCTGGTGGGAACATAAAATAGTACAGCTGCTATGGAAAACAGTTTGGGAGTCAGGAAGCTAAGTATAGAACTGCCACATGATCCAGCAATCCCACCACTAGGCATATATCCAAAAGAAATGAAAGCAAGGATGAACAAACATTTGCACACTAATGTTCATAGTGGCATTATTCACAATTACCAAAAGGTGGAAACAACCCAAGTGCTTATCTGCCAATGAATAAACAAACAAAACATAGTAAATACACACAACAGAATGTTATTCCACTATAAGAAGGAATAAAGCATTGAAGCACGCAACAATATTAGTAAACCTTTAGAATATTATGTTAAGTGAAATAAGTCAGACACAAAAGGACAAATATTGTATCACCTCACTAATATGAACTAACTGTAATATGTAAACTAATAAACATGAAATATAAAACATAGGTTACCAGGATATAGAATGAGGCTAAAGAAGGGGGAATGTTGCTTAATATGTGCAGAATGTTTAACTAGGTTGAACTTAAACATTTGGAAATGGACAGAGGTCATAGTAGCACATTATTGAGAGAATAATTAACAGTACTGAATTATGTGTGAACGTGGTGGAAAAGGGGAGTTCAGAGTAATGCATGTCACCAGAAGGATAGGTGGGGGTTAAAATATAGGAATGTATAGCACAGTGAATCTTGTGCTGAACCATGTCCATGACTAACTGTACAAACATTAAAAAGTTCTTTCACGAACTGGAACAAATGTATGACACTATAACAAGGAGTTAATAATAAAGGAGTATATGGGGAATAAACAGACTATGGACTATATTTAACAGTAATACTTTAATATTCTTTCATCAACGGTAACAAGTGTACTACACCAACACTATGAATCAGTAATAGGGGCCACTAAGGGGTATAGGAGGATTTGGGTTTATGTTTTTATTTTTTTTTCTGAAGTAATGAAAATATTCTAAACTTGATCATGGGCTTGTATCCACAACTATGCAATGATACTGTGACTCAGTGATTGTAAATTTCAGACGGTCTGCATGGTGTGTGAATATATCTCAATAAAACAGCATTAAAAACAAAAGGAATGAGGTCCTGATGCATTAGACAACAAGGATGAACTTTGTTGAGTGAAATAAACCAGATACAAAAGGGAAAATATTATATGATCACACTGATATCAAATAATTAGAATAAGTATAACTCAGAGAGTCAGAATCTAGAATAGAGGTTACCAGGGGATAGAATGGGGATAGAGAATGAGGAGCTGATGCTTAATTTGTGCATAATTTTTAATAAGGTTGACTGTAATGTCTGGAACTGGACAGAGGTGATGGCAGCACATTATTGTGAGTGCAAAGAACAGTGCTGAATTATAGGAGTCACTGTAATTGCAAGGGGGAAATTTAGGATCATGACTGTCCCTAAAAGGAAAGCTAGAGGATAAAACATTTAGAGCTGTATAACACAGAGAACCCTATTATGATGACTGTGCTTATTAATACAAATATAAGAATATTCTTTCATGAACTAGAACAAATATACATCACTATTACAAGGAGTTAATAATGGAGTGGTATATGGGAAAAATGCATCTAATACAAACTATGCACTACAAAAGTTAACAGAAATATTTTACTATTCTTTCATCAGTCATAACAAAGATCCCACACTAATGCAAATGTTAACAATAGGAGATAGTATATGAGAACATTATATTTATGACATGACATTTCTGTAAACCCTACAGCTACTCTAATTTGAAAAATAACTTAAAAACAAAACATTATGCTAAGTGAAAGAAACCAGACACAAAGTATAAATGGAATGTATCATTCTATTTATATAAAATATAAATATAAAGAAATCTATACAGACAGAATTACATTAGTGGTTATGTAGGACTGGGGAAGGACAGAGGGACTGAGAGAGACTGCTAATGACTATAGGGTTTTTCTTTTAGGAATAATGAAAATGTTCTAAAATTGATTATGGTAATAAATACAAAACTCTGTGATTATACTAAAAGCTAGTGATTTTATGCTTCAGATGGACAGATGGTATGCGAATATATCTCAATAGAAGTATTTTTTAAAATTGAGGGAGAAATTAAAACATTTCCAGATAAGCAAAAGCTCAGGGAGTTCATTACAAGACCTGCTTAACTAACAAGAAGAAAAGGGAGTCCTTCACATTAAAAGGGAAGGACATCAGACAGTAACCTGGTCTGAAATAAAGACATCTGGTATAGGTAACTATATGGATAAATTTAAGTGCCAGTATTACTGCATTTTTTATTTGTAATGCCATCTTTTACTTCTATGGCTTAAAATTCAAATACATAACCAACAAAAACATAAAGAACCCAATTTTAAAATGGGCAAAAGATTTGATACACATTTCTTCAAAGAAGCTACACAAATGGCCAGTTAGTTATGAAAAATATGTTCGACATCAATGGCCATTAGAGAAATGCAAATCAAAACAAAAATAAGATGCCACATTGCACCCACTAGAGTGACTATTATTTAAAACAGAATATAAGTATTCTTGAGGTTGCAAGAAATAAGAGCCGTCCTGTATTGTTAGTGGGACTGTAAAATGGTGCAACCACTGCGGGAAAAAGTTTGGCAATTCCTCAAAAAGCTAAACAGCGAACTATCATATGACCTGGCAATCCCACTTCTAGGTATATACCTATAAGAATACCCATAAGAAACCGCTGTGACTCAAAATGACTCATTACAAAAGATCATCTAAAAGCAGGGACTTGGACAGATACTATAAACCAATGTTCACAGCACCATTATTCACAACAGCCAAAAGAGAGAGAAGCAACCCAAATGTCTATCATCAGATGAACAGATAAACAAAATGTGGTGTACACACGCTATGAAATACTACTCAACCTTAAAAAAGGAATGAAGTTCTGATACATGTCACTATGTGTAAACCTTGAAAGCATTTGTGCCAGTTAGAAAATACTATGTACCCCAGAAAATCCATGTTTTAATCCCAATTCAATCTTGTGAAAGCAGCACTTCTTCCAATCCTAATTCAATATTGTAGGGCAGAAACTTTCAATTAGATTATGTCCATGGAGATGTGACTTACCCATTCCAGGTGGGTCTTTATTAGTTTAATGGAATCCTTTAAAAGGGGAAACATTTTGGAGAGAGGCAGAAATGACAGAGCTGACAGAAACTTCACAGCAGAGCTGATACTGATGCCAACACTTGGAGAACAGAGACACGCACGTAAGGAGATGCTTGGAGGCAGCAGATGTCACCAGGAGATGTTAAGCAAGCCAGAACCTAGACAGAGCCAAGGGAAGCCAAGAGAAGAAAGCTAGCCCTGGAGAAGCAATGTGAGGAACTCCCACAGGAACAGAGACTGAAAGCAACAGAGCCCAGAAGCAAGGGACCAGCAGACGCCAATCACATGACTTTCCAGCTAACAAAGGTATTCCTGACCCATCAGCCTTTCTTGAGTGAAGGTACCTCTTATTAGTGCCTTAATTTGGACAATTTTATAGGCTTAGAACTGCAAACTTGTTAACTATTAAATTCCCCTTCTCAAGAGCCTTTCCAGTTCTGGTATATCACATTTCAGCAGCTAGCAAACTAATACAACATTATATTGAGTGAAATAAATCAAATAAAACGTGAAAGAGATTATATGATTCCACTTAAAGGAAACAGCTAAAGTATACAAACACATAGAAACAGAAAGTAGAGTTCATGTTACCAGGGAAAGGGGCAAAAGGGAATGAGGAGTTAATCCATAATGAGTGTATGATTTCTGGTTTTGGTAACACAGAAGTTCCGGTAACAGACAATGGTGAGGGAATAGTACATTGTGAACACTGAACAGTATGCTTGTTCATACTGTTGATACTAGGTGGCTGAGATGGGAAAATTCATGTTGCATGAATGTTTCCATAGTTTAAAAAAAAAGAAAAAGAACAACTCAAGAAACAATGACAATTAAATGCAATATATGATTCTGGGGTGGATCCAATAATGGAGGTAAAAAGCCCCAAAAGACATTATTGGGACATAAGGAAAATCTGGAATACAGACTTTTAGCTTTACACCTATGTTAAAGTTACTGAACCTGATAACTGTACTTAAGGTGGTTACAGAAATGAATATACTTGTCCTTGGAAAATATACGTGGACGTATATATTCCATGTTCAAGATTATGATGCATATAGCCTATTCTAAGGTGTTTAAAAAATAGATAAACAGACTGAAAACACAGAAACAGATGAATAGACAAATGGATAGATAGAATGACAGAGTAAATGTGCCAAAATTTTAAATTATGGAATCTGGGTATCTGAGAGAGTATGTTAGAGTTTCCTATATGGGTTTTGCATTATTTCTGCAACTGTCCTGTAAGTTTGAAATTATGTTAAAATAAAAAGTTTAATTAAAAAATAAAAATGCCTAACAAGCATAAAAGATCAGGACAAAGGGATACAGTAACAGTTTCCGTACACAACTGAAGTTTAACTGTTACCAATATAAACAAATTGCAGTAGATTCAGGATATCAATTGTAGAAACATGGTAACTACAAGTAAGTATCTAGAAAAACCATACAAAGAGAAATGATTCAAAATGGCTCATTACTAAAGATTGTCTTTAAAAATACAGTGATTAAAAAAAAAGACAGTAATGGAGGAAAGGAAGCACAAAAAATATGATGATATACAAAAACAATTAGCAAATGCCAGAAGTTTTATCACTGATTAACATAAATACAAATGGATTAAACTTTTGAATTAAAGGCAGAGATTGGCAGAATGGATAAAGAAGCATATAATTCATCTAGACACTGTTTATAAGAGACTCCTTTCAATTCAAAAGACCAGTACGTGCCCAGAGAAAGACACCCTGTAATACACAGCACAGTCCCTCATAAGGAAGAACTGCCCCACCCAAACTGCCACATTCCCAGAGAAACACTGGGAAGGGGAGTTACAGGTAGCCTTTATGTAAGTTGTACTTCCCATTAATATAACCAAATCAATCATTCAGACAGAACAGACTGACAAATTGTTTTTTGTTTGTTCACTTGTTTTGTTTTTTTATTTTATGCATGGGCAGGCACCAGGAATCAAACCCGGGTCACCAGCATGGCAGGCAAGAACTCTGCCTGCTGAGCCACCATGGCCTGCCCTGACAAACTGTTTTTAAAACCAAAAATGCTTTTTTAAAAAAATCCCTTACATGGTTCTACTTAAATAAAATGTGAATATAAAGTAACGATACTAAATTTTTCACCAATTATATCAGAATTTGCAAATCCATGTGCAATTCTTATAGTCACATTGAAGCTACCAAAGAAAAACAAATACAAAAGATTCCCAGGGTAGTCCGTTACTCAAAATACATCTGAAATGCCTCTTAGGCACTAACTTATGTTTCAAACAGGAAAATCAATTTCCTTACTTTTCATTACCTAGTTTTTAAAGAAAAATAAGATTTCCCAATTTAATTACCTCATCATTAAAAGGCCTTCATAAAACTTTAGCTATTTATAAATATCAGTTCACCTTTTGCCACCACTCATTTGTTTATATCAGCATGTTAAAAAGGCAATTTCAAAAAGACTTTTAAGAAAATCACTAGATGATCAATGAAAGGGAGTGGTAAGGGGTACAGAAAAAAAATAGGGGGAACAAAGGTTAAAATATATTGGGTAAACGGAAATACCAGTGGTCAATGAGAGGAAGGGGTAAGGGGTGAGTTTTTCATTTTTCTTTTATTTCTTTTCTGGAGTGATGCAAATGTTCTAAGAAATTATCATGGTGATGAATATACAATTATGTGATGATATTGCGAGCCAGTCATTGTATACCAAGTATGGAATGTTCATATGCTAAAATGTCCATGCCTTCATGTTGTTTTGTTGTGTCAATAAAAAAAAAAATCACCAGATTATTAAAACTGTACACTTAGAATTTAAGCTTTCACAATATATAAATTATATACATATATACACACATATATATTTAAAACTATAAATGAGTATTAAAATTTAGTTTGCAGTACATTTGATTTTCACAGTGGTATGAGTTAGCAATTCTGAAACTATTTCATGTGCTTTCTAGGCACAAGCAAATGAGTAAATATTGATATTATGGGATCCGAGTTTTCACTGTTGGATAAAGAGAATCACAAACATGAAAAGGATAAAAACTAGAATGTACCCTGTGACGGTGGACTGGAATTCAGGGTATCAATATAAACTCAGTGTTTTATATAGACAGATAACTATAGAGAAGATTAAGTATATACGTGTATGGTTATGCATGTTAGTGTATATGGATCCATACACACACACACACAACACACACACACACCTATTTCCTTGCTTTGTCTGCTAAGAGGGCCTAGAAGCAATGATATATACCAGGAGCAATGAGCATGTCTACCATCAAGATCTTGGTTTCAAAATATAGTTCTTGCTAAAAGGAAAAAGGGCTCCTTAGATAAAGACTGATTCCAAAACTGGAGTAGAGAAAATATAAAATAAGTCTAGATCATCCGGTTCCATCAAATGTAAGAACATGCTCAAAGAATGATGGTAACCTATCAAAATAATAAAGGAACCAATGTGAAGGAGCTCCCACTGGCCAAATCTTGGACATTTTGAGCACCAAAATAAATATCAATAGTAATGGATTATTAACCATTGAATAAAATAAAAACCAACAAGCCTACACCATTATGGCAGAAGGGAGCACTCTTACATTCAGGAGAATGCCAACTAATTAATATAGAAAAAATAATGGATTAGAAATTGATCAATGGAGGTTATAATTATGAATAAAGGTTAAATGAGGAAAAGGATATTTACATAATCCCAAAATAACTCCCCCTCAATGATGTATTAACTGTAACAAAAAAAATAGAAAAACTTATAATTGAAAAACGTGGTAGAAACAACCTTAAAGTCATCAAAGTTAACAAACATCACCAGGAATAAAACAAATAGATGTCATGTGCCTTCTGATGATGCACTGAGAACACAATATCACTTCTGTGGTATCCCTGCCAAATATACATAATATAAATCTAATCACGAAGAAACATCAAAAAATTCAAATGGCGAGCCATTCTACAAAATAATTGGCCTGTACTCTTCAAAAATGTCAATGTTATAAAAGATAGCCAAAGGCTGACTGTTCCAGATTAATTAACTACAGAGATTTGACAACTAAATGTAATTAATACATAATTCTGCATTTGAATCTGGACCAGGATTTTTAAAAAAACAGCTTTCTAAAGGATAGTATTAGTTCAAGTGAGAAAATTTAAATCTGGGTTGCAGCTTAGATAATAGTACTGAATCTGTTAATTTCCAGATATTGGCCCTTGTACTGTGGTTATATAGTTTGTTCTTAAGAAACATACACTGAAGGCTAATTGCTCATGACATTTCTAACCTTTTCTCAAAAAAATTATTATGTGTGTATATCTATGACAACATGTTCATGTGAAAATGGGACAAAATGCAAACTTTTTTTGGTCAAATGTTTTTTTCTTCAATGGATAACTTGCCTTTTGCCATTGCAGGTCTACATTCCTATCACTGTTCCTATGCCACAAAAGATATATGTGTGTGTGTGTGTATGTGTGTGTGTTTGGCATGGGCAGACTCCAGAAATCAAACCCAGGTCTCCACCTCAGCAGGCGAGAATTCTTGCCACTGTGCCACTGTTGCACTGCCCTTGCCACAAAATATTGTATCTGTAATATTCATTCTTCCTAAACCCAAGCTCCCAAATATTAAATATTGACATCTGTTCTAGTTTGCTAGCTGCCGGAATGCAATATACCAGAAACAGAATGGCATTTAAAAAGGGGAATATAATAAGTTGCAAGTTTACAGTTCTAGAGAAACAAGTCTATGGAAATGTCCTATCTAAGGCATCCAGAGAAATACACCTTGATTCAAGGTCAACGAAGTTCAGAGTTTCTCTCTCAAGTGGAAAGGTACATGGCAAACATGGTTAGGATTTCTCTCTCATCTGGAAAGGCACATGGTGAACATGGCGTCATCTGCTAGCTTTCTCTCCTGGCTTCCTGTTTCATGAAGCTCCCTGGGAGGCATTTTCCTTCTTCATCTCCAAAGTGCTGTCTGATGGATTCTCTGCTTTGTGGTGCTGCAGCATTCTCCACTCTCTCTGAATCTCTCACTTTCTCCAAAATATTTCCTCTTTTATAGGATTCCCATAAACCAATCAAGACCCACCCAAATGGGTGGAGACAGGCCTCCACCTAATTCAGCTTAACAACCACTCTTGATTAAATTGCATCTCCAAGGAGATGATCTAATAACAGTTTCAAGCATACAATACTGAATAGGGATTAGAAGAAACGGCTGCTTTTACAAAATGGGATTAGGATTAAAACATGGCTTTTCTAGGGTACATACATCACTTGAAACCAGCATAACATCTTTTCAGAACTTAGCAACACAACTGAAGGACTTTGAGACTTAGCTAATTTTGTTTTCCATATTAAATATTAGGATCAAGTCTACCTCAAGAAACCTAAACCACAGGAGAAATGCTATTAAGGAGAGCACTGTATTTTAAAATAAACATTTTAAGACCTAAGAGGACTGGAGCTTGTTCCCAAGAAGCACTCTGCTGCTCTCCCAATGTACCATCAAATGTATACTATGTTTTTTATGTTTCCTAGTTCACAAAGATGAAATTTATTTTTTTTTCTTATTTACTCTGAGTATCTTCTATTCTGTTAGTACAGATCTCTACTTAATTTCCTATATCTCATATATATGCAGTCCAATCCCAAAGCAGGCTCTCATCTTCACATCTACCATACAGGGGTTCCTTTGGAAGGAAAAATCAGTAATGCACACAAACAGAAAGACATGAACTCACAAGTCCTGAAAAACAATGCTTGAAGAACATACAATGATCCTGAATCATTTTTATGGTACACCATTAAAGAACTAAAAGAATTCACATTAGAGTTTGAGCTCAGAAAAATGAGAAGTTATATTTTGTGCTTTACCTGGATATTGCAGCTTTTTCCATTATCTCCTGCTGAATGAGACCAGATGGTTCAATGACATTCAATATGATTATGCTCCACAATTTGTCTAATTTTGGCCTCTGTAACACAGCAGATTCATCCTCCACGTGCCGCAGCCAAAATTCAAGTGTTTCTTTAGGAAAGTGATTGGCTTCAGAAATGAGATCCAGAGTGATACGATGTAGGTCTTTCTCCACAGAGCTGTAAGCTTTAACCTGCCCAAATGTACCGGCAATTATGGGTAGAATAGAGAAGCCTTCAGACACATCTAACACATACAAAGGGTCTGGGGCAGTCTGTACGGACTTCTCATTCTGTCCACTTCCAGAGCTCATTTCATTATTCTGACAATGAATATCCATGTCCTGCAACAGTTTCTCTGGAGTCAGTGATGATAACACTTTCCTCATTGCCATTTTAAAGCCTTCATGATACGGGATATTATTAAGCAAAGCAATTTCCGTGGATTCCAATATACATATCTGCTCTACGGCATCTGGTTTACTGGTCTGAAGGTTGGCCAGGGCACTACAGAGTTCAGCCTCATGTCCTATAGATATCAAGTCTTTATTCTTAGTAAAACTTTTTGTAACATCCATTTCATGTTCCAAACCCAGGACACTGATACTCTGGATTCTTAAGTAATAGTCTTGACAAGACACTTCTATCATCACATGGTCCCCTGGCTTTATCTGGTAGTCTACATTAAACAGTAAGAAAGAAAGAAAAAGTATAATTCTGATTAATATGGAGTCTTTGTAAGCCTCCCTTCTTACACAAAACATGCCCCCCTCTTTTTGAAATCTCTACAGGAAGAGTTATAACTATTCATCTAATACACACACAAAAAAAAACCAGAAACATCCTAGAGCTTTACTTAGGGTAAAACTGAAGTCTGAAGGCTGAATTAACAGGCAGCAAAATAGAGAGATTCAAGACTAATAGTATTACAGTGCTTTACCACAGCCAAAGGCATTACTATTTTCTCAACTTAGGTGCGTAGGGGGACATGGAGTGGGGTGGGGCACTGATGCTCAATCATATTTGGTAATGAAGCCAATAATAATAAAGATAAATGAATTCCAAGGATCAATACCAAAACTCACTTTAGCTTAAAGGGTCATTCTTTTCTCTGAGAAATTTCCAAAAGAAAAGAACCATATATCTTAACTACAAGGACTTAGATACGCTTACATGTTTAGGGATTTAAGAGTATAAAGAAGGACTAAGTCCTAATAAAGACTATTAGCATACTCTGTTCCATGAACTTTCACACTTAGGAGAATTTTAAAATGCAGATGAAAAATCACAATTCCTTCTCACCAGCCCTAGAATGATAAAGGCTTTTGAGATAATTATTATACTACCTTAATCAATTTGTTTTGTTAAAACTTGAAGCACTTTCAAAAGCCAGATGAAAATACAAGTTATCCTTGTATTTAAATGTTTAAAATGTCTTTCTTTAAGAAGGATTTTTTTTTTCAAAAGGACTATCTGGGTAAGGGATATTAGAATAAAGGGAATTAGAATAAACAAACACAAATTAAAAATACTATTTATTGAGTGCCTGTCACTATGGAAGACATTTGACACCCATTATCTTCTAATAATGCCCACAGCGATCCTGCAGTATGATTTTTTAAGAGATGACAACAAAAGCTCTGAGAAATAACTAGCCAAGCTGCCCCAGGAGCCAATTAACAGAGTCAAGATGTGAATCCAGATCTACCTAACTCCAAAACACCATACCAGCCACAACACTTTACTGACTCTATGACTTAATGACCTTGCCAGATAAGATCTTTAATTAGGAGACTAAACAGAAATAGCGACTTACTACCTTCCTGTTTAAAAATGATAGTATTTCTATGTATTACAACTCCCATTTACTATACTGTTACCTATCAAATTACTACTAGAAAAATTCCTATATGAAAAACATCTGTAATATAAAACTTCCCTAGGAAGTCCATAGATGCATGAACTCCCTAAAATTGTTTGCAAAATTCTGTACTTATGTGAGTAGGTGCATTTTCTGACAGAGGGCTCCACAGATGGCATCAGATTCCCCAAGGACCAAGAATTCTTACACTAAAAGTAATACTGTCCCATAAAAATTGTGCCAGCATTTCCGCCATCTACTGATAACCAGAGTAATCAAAACAGAAGAAATTATTTGATATATAATATTTATTAATGACATACAACAATGTTGCATTTTATTCTCCTTAACTAAATATATTAACTATTTAAAACTACTTTCAAATAAGAAACATAAAATTCTGAAAGAGTTAACCAATTTCACCTGGAAACCTCATATCCACAGTACATTGTGTGGGGGGGAGATTGCCACTGATTCAAAAGCTTAAAGGATTAAAGGAACAAGTTTAAAAAAACAAGAGTTACAAATTTACCTGCAAGGCCCTGCACAGGGTAGACAGCCTGTTCCCAACATGTTTCCTCACTAGGACTTGTAGATAAACTGTGTTCATCATCCAGATGGAGTACAAACCAAACCACAACAGCATCTAGTATGCCTTCTTTTGTAACAGGAATGCCTATCTTATCAGGTTTTTTAGTTGCAAGACTTTTTAATTCCTAACAAAAATATAAGCAGAATGAAAGTTTTATATATTTCATATACACATGGCCTCAATATCATACTACTTTTCATTTCTGTAAGTTCTCAGCCCTGCCTAGCACCCTTAGGAAATGGGTATCTTGGCACACCTATACACATTTACATCACAATGAACCCTCATCTATTACACTGGAATACCAAGAAGCTATTAAAAAGAATGAGGCAGATACATGTTTTTGATATGGGAAGAAGTTCATGATACATTGGTAAATGAAAATGGGGGGTGACAAAGCAACTGGTATTGTTTTGCTTAAAAAAAAAAGTGCACATGCGGATCAGGGTATGTCCGCAGAAGAACAGAAAATAAGTCTGGAAAGATGCACTAAAAAAGTTTTAACAAGGGAAGAAAAACACTATGACTTTTTCTTTTCTATTCTACATTACTCTCATGTTGATCAAGTAGATATTACTTTCAAAATTAAAACCTTAATAAGGATTTTATTATTGTGGCAAGGAAAAATGAAAACAAGAAAGGCTTAAAATAATACAAGAATAGTTTTCAGGTAATTAGCAGTTACAATCATTTTGTTCTCCACTGGAATATATCAGATAAGACATGCTCTTGAAATTCAGAAAACAGCTCAACCTTAGTAAGCAATGTCAAATTGCAAAGTTACTTCCAGACTACCTCAAGAAAAATCTAATAACAATATTTAGGGGAAAATTTTTATTAACTGATAAAAAATCTTAATCTAAAATGAGCTTCAAAGTCTTCTGTAATCAGGCAACTGTCATCTAAAAATCTTATGTATTTAACCTGTACATAAAGACCTTAAGAGAAGGATACTACATAAACTTTCTTGATTTCTTTGGATACTTTACTTGTATGGCACATCTTCCCACTACTCACACATATATACACTAAGGTGACAAATTCATCGTAATCTGCCTGGGGCCATCATAAAGGACCATGTTTCAGGAATTCCCTCAGTTCTGGATAAACAAGGATGGCTGGTTACCCTAATACACAGATATTTAGAGAGCCGGAATATTCTTCTTTTCAAATAATATCATTTATTTGAAATGGCAGCATGACATAAAAAAAAAAGGTCAGAAAGACCTGCGTTAGAATTTTGGTCTCTGCATTTACATGCTGCATAATCTAGGGGAAATTATCCAATGGGAGCAACATTTTCCTCATCTGTATAGCACAAGGATAATTATAATGCTATGGCATCGTCATAAAAGCTACCTAAGTAGCATGCGAAAGCACCTGGCATACTGAACATTCCAACAAATCTTCGGGGTTTTTATTCCTCTGCAATCAAAGTAAGTAAATTCCTAATTATTTCAAGAGGCAATTCTAGTTACCCTTTTTTCATTTTCTTTACATACATGGAGTGAATCTCATGCAAACTCATGAAATCAGGCTGTCCTATGCCTTATTTTAAACAACGCATAAACTTTAATGCTCAAAAAACAGCACTTTTTTACCTGAAGATTGTTGAAATCTACCGTCATAATTTCAAAGCACTCTGTCAAAGCCAAATATCCCCCAGGAACTCGATTCATCTTTTCAGTTGTATAAGGTTCAACTGTTTCTTCAGAATCTAAACACAAATAAGCTGAACTCTGAAATTTCACATTTGTTGGCAAACTGACTCCAGCAACATCCTTAATATCTACCCTGTTAAGGGGGGGAAAGAAGAAGTGGGAGTAAGAATGGTTCTGTTTAGAATCAAATGACACCATATAATACTGACCTTTGAAAAAATAAAAATGAAAATGAAATAAAACTTAACAGACATCCACTATAGATGTAAGAAAAAGTCCTTAAGCTTTCTGTCTGATTGAGGCACCCAAGAATGAATGAGGGAATATAGGAAATTCTAAAAACATGGGGAAGGGGAAATAATCATTGCAACTTAGAAATAAATTTTAAACAGCAAATAAAAATTAAAAAAAAAAATTAATGGACAAATCTTAAACACAATTATATACATACACACATATATAACTGCTAATCATAAAGAAAAAAATGATAAATAAGACCACATTAAAATTTAAAATTTCTGCTCATCAAAAGACACCCAGTGAGAAAGTAAAATGGCAAATCAGAGTTGGAAAAATTTGCAATACATGTAACCAACAAAGGGTTCATATCCAAAATGTTTCAAAAATTCCTACAATTTATGAAGACAATCCGCCTAACACAAAAATGGGCAAAAACACTAACAGACTTGTCACCAAAGAGGATATGCAAACGGCCCATAAGCACATAAAAAGTTGCCCAGCTTCATTAGTTATCAGAGAGTGAAATTAAAACCACAATGCAGTAATACTTCACAACCAGAATGGGGAAAACGAAAGAGATAGTCAATACTAATTGTGGGTGAGGATACAGAGTCTCATACACTGTTGGTGGGGATATATCAGGAAACCACTTTTGGAGATTGTTTCAATATTATCTACTCAAGCTAAACATACCCATTCCAGATTTGCCCCTAATACAGGGACCTCGTGGTGTTCAGCATTTCCATTTCTGGAAATACAGCCAATAGAAATTCATATGCATGATCACCCAAAAAAAGTTCAAGAGTATTTACAGTTGTACTATTCCTAATAACCAACAAGTGGATAAAGCTTTTATATCTCTAACTGTAAAATGGGCAAATCTACTGTGGCCTAGTAACACAATGACATATTACATAGCAATGAGAATGAACAAACTACATACAACAATGGATGAATATACTGTTGGACATAAGAAGCCAACCACAAAAAATTTCATTTTATGTGACTGTATAAAGTTCAAAACAGGCAAACTAATCTAAGACATTAGAAGTCAGAATAGTGGCTACCCCTGGGAAGAGTGGGATGCTGGTAACTGCTAGGAGTTTCTTCCAGGTTTCTAGGGTGATGATAAAGTTCTAGTCCTTGATCAGAGCACTGGTTACACAGGTGTGTCCACGTCATGAAAATTCATCAAGCAGTACATTTATGATTTATGTACTTGTTATTAAAATGTCTGATGTCAAAAAAATGTTTACATTGAAAAACGATCATCAATTTTTTTTTTTAACATGGGCAGGCACCAGGAATCAAACCCAGGTCTCCGGCATGGCAGGCGAGAACTCTGCCACTGAGCGAACGCTGCCTGCCCTTCATGAATGTTTCTGCACACCATTTTGTAAAAAGAAACTACTCCAATTCATCTCACCTTACATTAGAGGCATTCATTTATTAGTCTATTAGGTTTCAGAGGTTCAAAGTCTACTTAAAGTATTTTATTATAATCTCAAAAGATAAACCATCAAATGGAACTACTAATGCTTTTAATTGTAACCCAAAAGTCTCAAGTTATACTGGCACTCAGCATCAAGGGACTGAGAAAATCTTCTTGACCAAAAGGGCGAAGAGAGAAATGAGACAAAATAAAGTGTCACTGGCTGAAAGATTTCAGAGTCGAGAGGTTATACTAGAGGTTATTCTTACGCATTTTATAGCTATCTCCTTTTTAGTTTAAGGCGTATTAGAGAGGCTAGAGGGAAGTGCCAGAAACTGTAGAGCTGTGTTCCAGTAGCCATGTTTCTTGAAGATGATTATATAATGATATAGCTTTCATAATGTGACATGTGATTGTGAAAACCTTGTGTCTGATGCTCCTTTTATCTATGAAATTGACAGATGAGTAAAAAATATGGATTAAAAATAAATAATAGGGGGAACAAATGTTAAAATAAATTGAGTAGACTGAAATACTAGTAAACAATCAAAGGGAATGTTAAGAGGTATAGAAAGAAATAGAGGGAACAAAGGTTAAAATCTACTGAGTAGATGGTAATACCAGTGGTCAATGAGAGGGAGGGGTAAGGGGTATGGTATATGTAAGGTTTTTTTTTTAATTTCTTTTTCTGGAGTGATGCCAATGTTCTAAACAATGATCATGGTGATGAATATACTACCATGTGATGATATTGTGAGCCACTGATTATACGCCATACATAGAATGCTTGTGTGTTAAGAATGTTCATGTTTGTATGTGGTTTTGGTTTGATGATACAAAATAAATTTTTAAAAAAAGTTATAATGGGGAATGACTATAATGAGTATGGGGTTTCCTTTGAGGTAATTAAAATGTTCTGGAACTAGGTGTTGGTGATGTTACAACAATCAGGTGAATGTATGAAAAGTAACTGATAGTAAATCTTATATGTATATTTTACCACAATTTCTTTAAAATTAAAAAAGAAAAAATCTGGAAGGAAAAAAGTCTCAAGTTACAGAAACAAAAAGGTTGACAAGTAAGTTCCTTTTACTTTATAAGAATAACACATGAACATAAACATATTGTCAAAAGTTCAAACAATACTGTAAAAGTGAAAGTCCACCTTCACATACTCCTTATCGTCACTTCCACCCAGAGGCAACATCAGTTAAACCTGATGTGTATTCTTCCAAAAGCTTTTCTTTACATGTACAAGAACATGTATATATACTGTGCAGACATAGAAGGAGAATATTATACATCTTATCCTCTGCTCTGAACTATTTATTTTGAAAATTAGTTCAAATTTATAGAAAAGCTAGATAGGAGAATCTTGAAGATGGCAGCTTAGTGAGGTGTAGAATTTAGTTCATCTTCCAGAATAGCTAGTAAATAGCCAGGAACAGAACAGAACAATTGCTGGGACTACATCAGTGACCAGACACAAAGCATACACCAGTCTGGACAAGGTGGACCATCTGTGATCCCACCCAGAACTGTAAGACCCCAAGTGCCGGAGGTCAGCACCCCTTCCCCACAGGCTGGTTCCCAGAGGGGAAAGGAAAGAGACTTTACTAGCACCAGGGTCTGAGCTCAACCAAGCTCCAACTATGGAATTAATTAACAAATTCTGATTACTGAAAACAGGCTCCCAGCTCAGATAAACTTCGAGTAAGAGTTAAAGTTGCTAGTTTTTGCCCAGGCACAGAAGGGGTAGGAGTGACCAAAAAAAAATCAAGTTATTTGGATCAGACAGAACAAAATACTTGAAAAGGTCTGGACCCCTAAAAAAAGTGGGGGGGGGGGGCACATAGGACCTGGAGATACACAGAGCAACATATCAACTTAAGTTCTTGATAAACCCGAGGAGCGGGGTCCTGCTCTGAAAAGGATTATTTTTCCCGCTGTTCCTACTGCTTAACTGCTCACTAGATGTAACTGCAAGGTTTCTCAGGCTCCAACTGCCCCAGGCATTGGCAGAATTAAGCTTGTCTGAGAGATAAAGAGGCTGGTCAGCTGAAAGGAATTAACTCCCTGGAGGCTGTGGCTTCCCAAGGAGAAGGGTTGGGCCCAGCTCAGGTGGGAGTCCTCCCTCAAAGGAATTCAGACCCTCGGGGGCTGGAAAACTGAAGCAATTAAAGCCAGCCTACAACCTTACCTCTGTCTCAACCATATCCCCAGCAGGGAGAGTCTTCTGAAGTTAAAGGTACCACATCACATTATACCAGTAGGAAATTGCAGGCAGACAAATGCCACATACTGGGAAGGACAGGAAAAACACAGTGTCTACAGGCTTCAGAGGAAAGTCTGTCTCACCCTCAGGGAAAACTGATGCAGGTGACTCCTTCCTCCTGAGACTCTTTTCCCAGTCTGGTCTGGGAAAATCGAACTGGGGTCTATAAGCAGACCCTCTTAAAGGGGGAGAAAAAAAATAGGCTCCAAACAGGCAGGGCAAGAAACAAGAGAACAAAAACTGAAAAATTGTGATCCATTCAACAAAACCTATGCTAGAGGTCTAAATAAGCTGAATGAATGTCAAACAACAGATAGAGAACAAAGCCATCCAGCAAGAAAATCCTAGGGAAAAGAAAACAATCTCCAGGATAAACTAAGGAGAGTAAATGCCTAAACGCCAGCAAAAAATACCAAGTCGTATTAGGAAAACTGAAGATATGGCCCAAAGAATCAAACCAACAATTCAAATGAGATACAGGAGTTGAAACAATTAATTCAGAATATTTGAATATGCTTGAAAAATCTCATCAAAAATCAAATCAGTGAGTTGAGGGAAGATAGAAAGAGGGCAATGGGTGAACAAAATGAGGTAATCGAAAGTCTGATAAAACAAATCACAGAACTTATGAGAATGAAAGGCACAGTAGAGGAGATGAAAAAAAGCTATGGAAACCTACAATGTTAGATTTTGAGAGGCAGAAGAACGGATTAGTGAATTGGCGGACAGAACAACTAAAATCTGACAAGCAAAAGAAAAGACAGAGAAAAGAAAGGAAAAATATGAGCAGGGACTCAAGGAACTGAATGACAACATGAAGCACATGAATATAAGGGTTGTGGGTGTCCCAGAAGGAGAAGAGAAGGGAAAAGGAGGAGAAAGACTAATGGAGGAAATATCACTGAAAACTTCCCAACTCTTACGAAAGACCAGAAATCACAGCTCCAAGAAGTGCAGCATACCCCAAACAGAACAGATCCAAATAGATATACTCCAAGATGCTTACTAATCAGAATGTCAGATGTCAAAGAGAAAGAGAACTTGAAAGCAGAAAGAGAAAAGCAATCCATCATATACAAGGGAAATCCAAAAAGACTATGTGTAGATATCTCAGCAGAAACCATGGAGGCAAGGAGACCGTGGGAGGATATTTTTAAGATTCTAAAAGAGAAAACTGCCAACCAACAATTCTATATCCAGCAAAACTGTGCTTCAAAAATGACGGGAAAATTAAACATTTTCAGCCAAAAATCACTGAGAGAATTTGTGACCAAAGAGACCAGCTCTGCAAGAAATACTAAAGGGAGCAACAGAGACACACAGGAAAACGCAGAGAGAGATGTGCAGAAGAGTACAGAAATGAAGATTATCAGTAAAAGTAAAAAGAGAAAAAAATTATATATGACATATAAAATCCAAAAGGCAAAATGGTAGAAGTACTGCCCGTACAGCAGTAACACTAAATGTTAATGGATTAATTCCCCAATCAAGACATAGACTGGCAGAATGGATTAAAAAACAGGACCCCATCGATATGCTGTCTACAGGAAAAGCATTTTAGACCCAACGACAAACACAGGTTCAAAGTGAAAGGATGGGAAAAGATAACGCATGCAAACAACAATCAGACAACAGCAGGAGTAGCTATACTAATATCCAACAAATTAGACTTCAAATATAAAACAATTAAAGAGACAAAGGACACTATGTATTAATAAAAGGAACAACTCAACAAGAAGACATAACAATAATAAATACTTATGCACTGAGCCAGAGTGCTCCAAAATACATGAGGCAAACTCTGTAAACACTGAAAAGAGAAACAAACACATTTACCATAATAGTTGGGGATTTCAATTGTCTACTCTCATCAATGGATAGAACATCTAGACAGAGGATCAATAAAGAAACAGAGAATTTGAATAATACTATAAGCAAACTAGACCTGACAGACACTGACAGAACATTACACCGCACAACAGCAGGATACACCTTCTTCTCAAGTGCTCAGGGACCATTCTCAAGGATAGACCATACGCTGGGTCACAAAGCAAGTCTCAATAAATTTAAAGAGGTTGAAATCATAAAAAACACCTTCTCGGATCATAAAGCAATGAAGTTGGAAATCAATAATAGGCAGAGGGCCAGAAAATTCAAAATATATAGAGGCTCAACAACACACACTTAGGCAACCAGTGGGTCAGGGAAGAGATTACAAGAGAAATCAGAAAATATCTTGAGGCAAATGAAAATGAAGACACAACATATCAAAATTTATGGGATGCAGCAAAGGCAGTGCTAAGATGGAAATTTATTGCGTTAAGTGCCTATATCAAAAAAGAGGAGCAAAAACTGAGGAATTAACTGTTCACTTGAAAGAACTAGAGAAAGAACAGCAAATTAACACCAAAGCAAGCAAAAGGAAAGAAATAATGAAGATCAGAGCAGAAATAAATGAAATTGAGAGCATGAAAACAATCAAGGAAATCAACAAAATGAGAAGTTGATTCTTTGAGAAAATCAATAAAATCTATGGACCAAGGTTGACAAAAAGAGAGAGGATGCAAATAAATAAAAATCAGAAATGCAAGAAGAGACATAACTAACCCCGTAGAAATATGGGAGATAATGAGAGGATACTATGAACAACTTTATGCTAACAAACTAGACAACGTAGATGAAATGGACAACTTTCTACAAAGGCATGAACAACCAACACTGACTCGAGAAGAAACAGACAACCTCAACAAGCCAATCACAAGTAAAGAAATTGAATTAGTCACTAAGAAGCTCCCAAAAAGAGAAAAGTCCAGGACCAGATGGCTACACATGTGAATTCTACCAAGCATTCCAGAAAGAATTAGTATCAATCCTACTCAAACGCTTTTAAAAAATTGAAGAGGAGGGAAGGCTACCTAATTCATTCTATAAAGCCAACATCACCCTCATACCAAAGCCAGACAAAGATATTATAAATAAAGAAAACTACAGACCAATCTCTCTAATGAATATAGAAGCAAAAATCCTGAACACAATTCTTGCAAATCGAATCCAGCAGCACATTAAAAAATTATACACCATGACCAAGTAGGATTCATCCCAGGTGTGAAAGGATGGTTCAACATAAGAAAGTCAATTCATGTAAGACACCATATCAACAAATCAAAGCAGAAAACCACATGATCATCTCGATTGATGCAGAGAAGGCATTTGACAAAATTCAATATCCTTTCTTGTTGAAAACTCTTCAAAGGATAGGAAAAGAAGGGAACTTCCTCAACGTGATAAAGGGAATATATGAAAAATCCACAGCTAACATCATCCTCAATGGGGAAAGCCTGAAAGCGGGTTCCCCGTAAGATCAGGAACAAGGCAAGGATGTCCACTGTCACCACTGTTATTTAGCATTGTGTAGGAAGTTCTAGCCAGAGCAATTAGGCAAGAAAAAGAAATACAAGGCATCAAAATTGGAAAGGAAGAAGTAAAACTCTCACAGTTTACAGATGATATGATACTATATGCTGAAAACCGAAAAAAATCCACTGCAAAACTACTAGAGCTAATAAATGAGTACAGCAAAGTGGCAGGTTACAAGATCAACACTCAAAAAATCTGTAGTGTTTCTAATCACTAGTAATGAACAATCTGAGGGGGAAATCAAGAAAAAATTCCATTTACAATTGCAACCAAAAGAATAAAATATTTAGGAATAAATTTAACTAATTATACAAAAGACCTATACAAAGAAAGCTACCATAATTTGCTAAAAGAAATCACAGAAGACCTAGATAAATGGAAAAGCATACTGTGTTCATGGTTTGGAAGACTAAATATAGTTAAGATGTCAATTCTACCTAAATTGATTTATAGATTCAATGCAATACCAATTAAAATCCCAAAAACTTACTTTGCGGAAATAGAAAAACCAAGAACCAAATTTATTTGGAAGAGCAGGGTGCCCCAAATAGCTAAAAAATATCTTGAGAAAGAAAAATTAAGTCAGAGGTCTCACACTACCTGACTTTGAGGCATGTTACTGAAGCTACAGTAGTCAAAATGGCATGGTTCTGGCATAAAAATAGATATACTGACTGTTCTAGTTTGCTAGCTGCCAGAATGCAACACACCAGAGACAAATGGCTTTCAATAAAAGGAGATTTATTTAGTTAACATATAGTTCTTCAAAGGAAAGGCAGCTAACTTTCCACTGAGGTTCTTTCTTATGTGGGAAGGCACAGGGCAATCTCTGCTGGCCTTCTCTCCAGGCCTCTGAGTTCCAACAACTTTCCCCAGAGTGATTCCTTCCTGCATCTCCAAAGGCCTGGGCTGAGCTGCCAATGCTGAGATAAGGTATGCTGAGCTGCTCTGGCTGTGCTACACTGTACTCTCTCATTTAAGCACCAACCAATTAAATCAAACATCATTCATTGCAGCAGGCAAGCCTCCTAGCCAACTGCAGATGTTATCAGCAACAGATGAGGTTCACATGTCCTTGGCTCATGTCCGCAGCAAAAGAATTAGGCACCTTCACCTAGCCAAGTTGACACCTGAATCTAACTACCACACTGACCAATGGAATCAAATAGTGTTCAGATAAAGACCCTCTCATCTATGGGCAACTGATCTTTGATAAGGCAGTCAAGCCAACTCACCTGGGACAGAACTGTCTCTTCAATAAATTGCCTGGAGAACTGGATAGCCACATGTAAAAGAATGAAAGAGGATCCATATCTCAGACCCTATAAAAAAAATTAGCTCAAAATGGATCAAAGACCTAAACATTAGAGCTAAGACCATA
>PVIY010034270.1:0-27280 GCA_004026745.1 Myrmecophaga tridactyla
TCTTTTTTTTTTTTTTTTTTTTTTTTTTTAATTTGCATATGGGCAGGAGGCACCAGGGATCGAACTCCAGACCTCCAGCACGGCAGATCGGAGCTCTGCCTGCTGAGCCATGGCAGCCGCCCTCATTTCACTCTTACCCCTTTTGGTTGAGAAGGTTTTCTCAATCCCTTGATGCTGAGTCTCAGCTCATTCTAGAGGTTTTCTCAATCTCTTGATGCTGAGTCTCAGTTCATTCTAGGTAGAGCCACACCCCTGGAAGTCAGGTCCCACGTAGACAGGGGGAGGGCAGTGAGTTTGCTTGTTGTGTTGGCTGGAGAGAGAGAGAGGCCACATCTGAGCAACTAAGAGGTTCTCTTGGGGGTGAATCTTGGGCCTAATTTTAAGTAGGCTTGACTATCCTTTGTGGGATTAAGTTTCATATGAATAAACCCCAAGATTGGGGGCTCAGCCTATAGCTTTGGTTGTCCACACTGCTTGTGAAAATATCAAGAATTCAACTTGGAGAAGTTGAATTTTCCCCCTTTCTCATCATTCCCCCAAGGGGCTTTGCAAATACTTTTTTATTCACTATTCAAATCACTCTGGGATTTATCAGGGCATCACTCTGGACAAATCAACAAAATCTTATGCCCTACTCAAGGTTCCATGTACTTATGGTCTTCAATTAAGTTGTCTACATAAGTTATATTAGGAAATGCACTAGTCAAAATATAAATTTTGTACCAAAAAACATTTTTTGCTTTAGTCTCACACAAAAGTTAAAATTTTTAAATATTAATTACGATCTATTTTCAACACCCTGCAGTAATGACATTCCTATGTTCTTCCTCATGCAAAAACATTTTTTAATTTGTACATTTAGTCACTATCATTATACACTCTAGGCGTTCCTAGATTATACCATCTCAGTCTTTATTGTCTATCTCTGGTTCTTATTTTAATCAAAGAATAGACTTGTGTATTGAGGATGCAGTACTATTGGGTTTCACTACTACTCTTTTATTACCCTTACTGATAATCTCCATTTCTTCATACTACTCCTGTCCTTTCCTTTCAACCTGCAGAACTCCCTTTAGTATTTCTTGTAGGGTAGGTCTTTTGTTGACAGATTCTCTCAGTTTCTGTTTATCTGTGATACCCTTTTTTTTTTTAAGTTATTTTATTGATGACAGAAACAGTGTATAATTACAGATTTGATGAGGAACCTGCAAACAATGAAGAATGAATCTTTTACCAGCACAATACATTTATTCCTGGTCCTTCAGACTTAGCAGTATAGACTTCTTTTGCACCAGATGGCCCATGTGTAACAAAGTCATTTTAGAATATTTAATTGTGCTTCTACAACACCTTCAAAGAAAAGTAAGGTAGTTTCCTTTACTTTACCCACTATATATTCTACATTTGCATTATTACACTTTTAGTGAGCTTAAATCCTTTTAATATAATCTTTAATTCAAACAATTTTTCATGAAAGCCTCATTTAGAAAATGTCCATTTCTTTCAATCTAATTTTTCTGAAAGAAAAGCTTAAGAATCATAACACAACTAGAGAAATTTAAGAGTCGCAACAGTTGGGTTTTACTATTACAATGTTAATTGCAATGAGATTCATGTATAAGAGAATAGATTCCCAAAATTCCACAGTTGAGCTAATATTCTGCTGTTCCTGTCTAAAAACAATTTCCTCAAGCTACATATTTTCCCTTATCCCCCATATCAAGTAAGCACAAATTCTTCAAACAGTGAGTCAGGCTCCATGTATTAGCTAACTGGGTGATTTATATGATCATTTGTTCTTGAAAAATCACAAGGAAAACATCTACCGAAATCACACATGCATACAGACTAAGTCCTGATTAAAAATCCATTTACAACCACACTTTTGAGAAAAATCCTAAACTCTTCAAAAACTTATCAATGAAGGAGAAATTGAGGCAGATGTTTGCCTGCTTCCCTCATTTTTTGAAGTACAGTTTTTCTGGATAAAGAATTTGGGGCTGGCGCTTTTCTCTTTCAGTAACTTAGATATATCACACTACTATCTTCCTGCTCCGTGGTTTCCATTGAGAAATTGGCACTTAGTCTTATTGAGGATACCTTGTATGTGACAAATCGCTTTTTTCAGAATTCTCTCTTTATTTTTGGCATTTGGCATTCTGATTAGTATGTGTCTTGGAGTAGTTCTGTTAGAATTTATTGTGTTTGGAGTATGTAGCACTTCTTGGACGTGTATATTTTTGTCTTTCATAACAGTTGGGAAACTTTGGGCCATTATTTATTTCCCCAAATATTCTTTCTGCCCCTTTTTTCCCTTTTCTTTTCCTCCTGGGACACCCATGATGCATATGTTTGTGAGCTCTGTGCTGTCACTGAAATCCTTGAGACATTGCTCAATTTTTTATCTTCTTTTTTCTATTTGTTCTGTCTGTAAGATTTTGATTGTCCTTTCTTCTAATTTGCTGAATCTTTCTTCTGCCTGTTCAAATCTGCCATTATATGCCTCTTGTGTATTTTTAATCTCTACTATTGTCCCTTTCATCCCCATAATTTCGGTTATGTTTTATTTTTCTACTTTCAAATTCTTTTGTCCACACATTATCTTCTTAATATTCTTCATCTCTTTATGCATATTATTCTTCATCTCCTTGAATTGATTCAGGACATTTGTTTGAACGTCTTTGATTTTTTCCAACTTCTGAGTCTCCTCTGAGGTTTTAATTTGTTCCCTTAACTGAGGCATATCTTCCTGTTTCTTAATTTGGCTTGTGATTTTTTTGCTGATCTCTAGGCATCTGATTCTCTTGTTAAATTAACTTTGAAGGTCTGTTTCTCTTGTTTAGGATTTTATTGTTTATTGGCTTTTTGTTGAGGCTCTTCTTTGACACCTAGTCCAATTTACTCTGAATCTTTAGAATAGTCCGTGATTAACTATTCAGATTTTCTCAGACCTTCTGACTCTGATGTAGATATATGGTGCATTTTTAAGATTGTACTCTTTCTGCAATTGTTTCAACTCCAGGAGAAAGCTGCCTTTATTCTCTTCCTTCTCTGGGAATCTTAATCTGTGCTATTTGTTTTTGTGCAGAATTTTCTCCTGAGCTGTTTGTTTAAATTCTCTCTCTTACTCAGTGCCCCATTTCCTTACACTTTGCAGTTCTGGGACCTATCCTGTTTTACCCTCTGTGAGACTTCAGTTTCTTCCCCATTAGTGTATCCCACTCCAGGGAGCCAGATGGGGTCAGTCCAGAAAGGTGGGTCACTTCAGAAAAGTCCATTTTGCCTGTAGGTGGTCCAGTTAATTGACACTGGATTGGTCACAAGAATACAACAGTTTTTACTAGCTTTTCTATGGCAGTCTCTCTCTCTCTTTTTCTTTTTTTCCCTTCGTAAAGGCCCCTCTGTATTCAGCACTCCTCGGCAATTGTGGTCTGCCCTGAGTCTCTGCAGACTAGGTCCCTGGCCTGATATGTATGGAGTTCTAACTCACTGCTGTGATTTGGTCTGCAGTCTCTGTCTGCAATGAGAGGGACCCAGGGCCATGCTGCCTCTGTGTAGTTCCCAAGCCTTGCAGAACCAAGTTGGGGGGTGGCAGGGGACAGGAACTGATGGCAGTCCAGGGTGGACTACTACCTCAGATTTTTGTTTCTTTGATTCAGTGTTGTGGGGTCTTCCATGCTCCAGAATTCAAAGCAGGTGGAATTTGTTCTTTTATTCTCTAAATCTCTGGGGAGGCTTTCTCAGGGGATGTTTATGTTGCCATATTGATGATGTCAGCCCTTCTCTGTCATTTTTTTAAAGGGAAAGGTGAAAATATCAGTTGTTTTCAAAGTTGCTTATTAAGGGGAGCATGGGGTAGTTCAGTGGTAGAATTCTCACCTGCCATATGGGAGACCTGAGTTGGATTCCCGGTCCATTTACCCGTCCCCTCCCCCCCCAAAAAATGGTGCACAAAATTCCCTATGATATACAAATCACATATCTATCTATTTCTGTGTGTATGTAAAGATATAGGAATATCTGTGTGTATGTAAAGATATAGGAATATATATATGTAGGGGCACATAAAAAAGTTACACGTTAGAGGAATTTTGAAAGAAATACATAGGTTCTAGGGTACTTCTGTTTTGCTGAGTCATCCTCAGGTAGCTTCTTATCAACAGCTACAGCTTGAGGGCCAGCAGAGCAGAGCCTTTGGTTGCTTACCTTGCAGTTGTAAAAGATGCACTTTTTATCTCAGCCAGGATGATCTCTTCCTCCTGCCTAAAATTTTAAAAGCTAGTTGTAGATTATACCTTAATTTTTTTACTGCCTACAATAATGTGTGGAATCTCACCTCCCACACCCCCCATTAAAAGGAGATATCACCTTGATACTTGAATAGAAGGGTAAAGCAGTCTCTTTTGTAATGTTTCTCGAACTGCAATGAGTTATTTTGCATATTACAATCAAGTTTTTTGTTAGCTCTTAGTGGCAGATAATGATACCTTCCACTTTTAGGAACTACAGGCTAAATCCCATGATTTCCCTTTTCAAACATTATTTGATATAATCCATACTTCAGCCAGTAGTGAGGTAGGTTGTTTTAGATCTCATCTTTGTACATATAGATGAGAAACCTGAGACTTTTTAGTAATTAAGCACATATCCTTTAAGTGACCAAGCCCAGAGTCTTGACTTTCTAGACAAGGGGTGGGATGCCTGATAGTAGGGTTTAATTACAAAGAACCTTAAATAGAAAGACTGTGCTCCTCTAATCACAGAACATTTTGAAGCAAAATGTAAATCTAGTATTGTACAAACTACAGATTTAAATTGGTTCACACAACTGGAAGAAAGTTATTTCAAAGGAATCTAATGTTCATTTCAGCGTTGTTTAGCACCTGCCCCCCGAAAGCCATTAACACCTAAGTGCCCATTGTTAACGGATCAGTTAAATAAATTATGGTGTACTGATACAATGTGGAATACCATTCGAACATTAAAAAGATTTTAAAAGATTATTGTATCTAGATGTACTTAACATGGAAAATTTATCATGACCCAGTAGGGGAAAGTACTGTTTTTGTTGTTTTTTTAAAAGTATCTGCATATTTTTTTTCCTTCAAAAAATATGAAAGAATATGTATTCAATCATGTGGGGTGGGGGGCATGCATGGTCCAGAAATCAAACCTAGGTTTTCTGCTTGGAAGGTGAGCATTCTACCACTGAACCACCCGTGTACCCTGTATTCATTCGTTTATTTTTTGCATGGGCAGACACGGGGAATCGAATCTGGGTCTCCAGCATGGCAGGCGAGAACTCTGCCACTGAGCCACCATGGCCTGCCCCCTGTATTCATTTTTAAACTTGTTTTAATGAGATAATTTACATTATATCAGATAATGTAAATTATCTCATTAAATAGTGATATTTACAGATCTTAAGTATACAGTAATACTTAAGTCTGGGATAATATACCCCAATGTTTTAAATAGTTATCTCTAGGTAATGGGATTAGCATGAGGGGAGGGTCTTTCCTTTTTTCTTTGTTTGAATTTTCTGTAATGAACACATACTGCTTTTATGAACCATATAAAAAGGCACACCATGGTCAACTTAAGAAACTTCCCAATAATTTAGGAATAGAGAGCCCTTCAACCCCATCTTTTATTCTGAAATATTCTATCCTGAATAGGATAATTTGCTGGGAAATTTTATTTAGCAGTTGAGAATTTGTGGAGCCAGAAGTGACTGAGAAAAAACAAGGCCATTCTCACATTATTTTTTTTCTAGACTGTTCATCCTTTGACCGTCACTTGACTGTTCAGCACATTTTAGGCCACCACTTTCTTTATCATTCCCCAGCTCTTCATTGTTTGGAAAAAGAATAAGCTGCACCAAGGTTTTTTCAAAATCTCTGGGCACCAGGAACAACTCCTTATTTATTTTAACATATTTATGAGTGAATGTATTAAGTATTCCAAGTTTTCAAGATAAAAAGCTAACACAGGCAAAAATGCATGTATTTATTTTCATTTTGTTATAATACATAGGACTGCATTGTGCCTGTCACAAGCAGATACTGATTACTGAATTACATTCTCAGTTTATATGGACAGTGTTATCTTCCGGTCCTCCCCCTCCCTCCCACCTTCCCTTGGCACTTCTGCCCATTCCTTCTTACTTCTGAAATCAATTGTCTCTTGTTCATTTGTTTGCCAATAAAAATAGCCTTGATTTTTGGGGACGGATGCAGGGGTTGGAGGAAAGGCTACCAGGAGGGTATGTTTTCTCAACAGTGATTTCAGGACTGACAAAATACTAGGCCTGTGGGTGAATAAAGGTCAGGGGAACACAGAGTCTGTGTCCTGGTTAGGCAGTGCTGTGCCTCTTCCACCCTGACCATAGAATGGATGTGATGAAATCCCTTCCTGCTCCCATAGATTTGAGACTGGAGTCAGGTCTCCCTTTGTCAGAGCCTTAGGATTCCAGTAATCACATTTGGCCCCTTCCACTCCCTCCTTTAACGTTTCCAGTTTTTAACTGGTTAAAATAATATCTTAGGCCTTTTTGGTGGTTGACAAGAACAGGTGCCTTATAAAAGGTAGCAAAAAAGGAGCCCAGTAGAAAGTGGTTCACTCATTTTCTAAGAAAGGTTGATATGATGTGAAAGCACCAGCAATGTTTAATTTAAGAAATATAGGAAAACACTAGTTATAAGGACTCAAGGAACGAAAATTGCATCTGATGGCCTTAAGGGTCATGTTTTTGAAGTGAGGCTTGCTCATCTGCAGAATGATGAAATTGCATTTAGAAAATTCAAGCTAATTACTGAAGATGTGCAGGGCAAAAACTGCCTAACCAACTTCCATGGCATGGATCTTACCTGGGATAGAATGTGTTCCATGGTCAAAAGATGGCAAACCATGATCGAAACTCATGTTGATGTCAGAACTACCAATGATTATTTGCTTCCTCTGTTCTGTGTTGGTTTTACCAAAACGTGCAACAATCAGATTCAGAAGACCTGTTATGCCCAGCACCAACAGGTCCGCCAAATCTGGAAGATGATGGAAATCATGACCTGAGAGGTGCAGACAAATGACTTAAAAGAAGTAATCAATAAGTTGATTCCAGACAGCATCGGTGAAGACATAGAACAGGCTTGCCAGTCTTTCTGTCCTCTCCATGATGTATTTATTAGAAAAGAAAAAATGCTGAAGAAGCCCAGATCTGAGTTGAGAAAACTCATGGAGCTTCACGGTGACAGCAGTAGTTCTAGAAAAGCGACTGGAGATGAGATAGATAGGTGCTCAAGTGGAATGAGCTGATAGAAATGAGCCAGTCCAAGAATCTGTTTAAAATTCAGACTTTTAAAGTAACAAATAAAAAGTCTTATTAGTGAAAACAAAACAAAATATATCATCGACCAGGCTTGCAGTAGGGATGGTAGCAAAGTGACAAAGCTAAGGTTAAAGTCCATATTTCCTTAGTCCTATCTGCTTCTATTTTCTTTAGTCACTTAATAAAGCACTAATCCTGAGGTATACTAGCATAAGAAAGTACTTCATTGTAAGCAAAAAGAGCTTTACATTTATGAGGCAAAGGAAGGAGGGGGACTAATTTTTATTGTCAACTCTGTGCCAGATACTATGTCTACAAACCTGATTTCATCTAATCCTTACATGACCCCTGTGAGGCTGGTATTATCATCACCCCATTTCACAGCTGAGATAAGAGACTCTGAAATGGAGGGGAGCTAGAGTTGTTTGACTCCCAAACCTGTGCTGTTTCCACTCTTCTTGGCACAAGGTTTGGCACCAACTACTAACAATAACGGCAGACAAAATAACATATTTGTAGGTTCCCTAGTATGGGTACATATTTAGAAATATTTAGAAAATGTACATATTTAGAAAATGTTCCTCCCAACATCTTCACTCACCCTCAGTCATCTCCCACCTAAGCAGAGCCTTTACCCATATGTCTTTTCACAATATTTTCAACAGGTCCTAGGACGGTGATCCACCCCAAAGCACGAATTATTGCAGAAGCCGGGCCAATAGTGATTGGTGAAGGGAACCTAATAGAAGAACAGGCCCTTATTATAAATGCGTGAGTAAGACTTACAGGTACTCTGAATTAAGTACACAGAAATATTTTTATTAATTTCAGCTATTCATAAGAACTAACATCTGGAAGCCCAACACTCTAGAGCTACAGGAAGATTGAGGGCCATTTTCAAGATAAATATTTAGTAAATGAATAACCCAAAGACCAGATAGGCTAAGAGGCTTGTCCAGGGTATAACTTGGACTGGAATCTCCGACTTTTTATGTGATAATCTTTCCCTCATGTATTACTGCCTTGTGTGTTCGTTAAGCAAACATTTCCTGAGTACCTCCAACCTCCAAGTGCTGTGCTGACCATCTTGAAGTGAGTTTTTAATGGGTTTCTTGGTTTGGGCTGAAATGTTATTATTCATGCCCAGATACATGAACTGAACTCCAATATATATTTTCACATGTTTTGCAGAAGTAACAAACAGAATTATATTTTTAAATTTTGGGTCTTGGGGCAATTTTTAAACTTTAAAGATAATATATTTATATTAAGATATATATATATAAAGATATTTAGAGAACATATACGTGATCTCAGTAATCTAGACTGTAATACCTACAAAGTTTTCATAAACATCTGTGAGGCTTACTAGATAAAATTTTGGCATGAAATTCAAGCGCACACCTAATTTATGGCAACAGTATATGTAATTTGTAAGACGATCTTGGAAAAATATTTAACGGTGATAAAGAGACTGATTTGTCTTAATGCTGAGTCGAGTTTTGGGAGTTTCTTACTATATTAAGCTGTTGCTTGAAAAATACATATTTGGTATCTTTAGTGTAAATCAGTTAGCAACAGCTGTAGTCTGCAGTAACTCTAATGTCAAAGATAAAGCACTGTTTCACCATTTTAAAATGACTTCCTCCTCCTAGACCATGAACTTTTTGTGTTCCAAATAATTCAGCTAACTACATAATAGCATAAAATAGTTATCTTATGTGAATATCTGTTTACATTCCACAACCTTGAATGAGTAAATAAGGTTAGAAATTTTTCAAGTTAGGCATGATTTTTATTCCAACTTAACAGGCTAAGAGTCATAGCCATTGTTCTTTTATGTTATCCTGGGAAAGGTCCTCTGGGCTTTGAGTTTAAAAAATAAGCAAAGGAAGCTAACATAGGTTTACAATACAGTCCAGCAATTGTGCTCTTAGGTGTTTACCCAAAGGATTTGAGAATGTATGCCCACACAAAAATCTGCACGTGAGTGTTTATAGCAGCTTTATCCATAATTGCCAAAAATTGGAAGGAGCCAAGGTGCCCTTCCATAGGTATATGACTAAACAAAGTGCAGCACATCTGCACAATGGAGTATTCAGCAATAAAAAGAAATAGGCTATTAAGCCACGCGCGCGCGCACACACACCCACACACCCACACACCCACACCCACACACACACACACACACACACACACACACAAAACATGGCGGAACCTTAAATGTATATTGCTGAATGAAAGAAGCCAGTCTGAAGAGGCTCCATTCTATATGATTCTACCTATATGAAATTGTGAAAAGGCAAAAACTGTAGAGATAAGTAAAAAGTCAGAGGTTGTCAGGGCTTCAGGAGGAGGGGAGAGGAAGGGGCAAATAGGTGGAACACAGGGCAGTTTTAACATAGTGAAATCATTCTGTAGGATGGATATATGACATTACACATTTCTCAATACCCAAAGATCTGTAACAAAAAATGTGCCCTAATGTAAACTATAGACTAGTTACTGAAAATGTATCAATATTGATTCATCAATTATAATGAATATACCATACTAATGCAAGGTATTAATAGGGGAAATTGTTGAGAGGGGAAAGCCTACATGGGCTCTCTCTATGTGCTGTGCAGTTTTTCTGTAAACCTAAAACTGCTGTACAAATAAGTTTTTTATTAGAAGATAATAAGCAAAGGAAGGTCGTCCTTCTTCACACATGTATGACTTCTTGATTTTCATTAGCTCTTTTTCAACTCAAAATCAAGACTTCTCCAACATAGAGGACATATATTTCACTTGGATTAAGAAATAACTTAGATAATTACGTATTTTAAACTTGCTATAGAGAAAACTTATGAGGGACTTGCCCAAATTCTAGAATGGGAGGAGAATTCTTACTAATTATTGACTTTTTGATGATTTGTCTCTTCTTTTTACAGTCATCCTGATAATATCACCCCTGATGCTGGAGAATCAGAACCCAAACCTATGATCATTGGCACCAATAACGTGTTTGAAGTTGGCTGTTGTATCCTTTACAATGAGATAAGATAAATCATTCCTAGCTGTCTTTTAGAACTCAACTCTCCCTCCTATAGAAATTGTTATAATTTATCAATCAAGTACGATTTTAGTGTGTGTTTATGTGTATATACATCTCATAATTACATTTTAGAACAAGGCCCTTTCAAAAGATTTGCAGTATATAAAAAAGAAAGAAAAGAAGAAATGGTCCCTCCTGTTCCAAAAAAAATCCCAAAAGAGGAAAGGAACTATGCCATATTTAGACACACACACACACACACACACATATACACACACACACACATACTTTTAACTCAACAGTTTGAAGGTAACATCTTGCTGCTCTTGCTGATATTACAACTTTTTGACAATAGCCATGACTGAGTGGTAGTAGGTAGAAAACGGGTGATCTTGGCTCCTGTCCTGATTTAAAAACCACAGTGTTGTCACTTTGGTTCTTATATCATTTTAGGTAAACAATACATTGTCTGATACAAGCAAATGTTGGGCAGGGATGGAAATGGGGTTGAAAGTATTTCTTTTTTGTTTGTTTGTTTTTCCCAGTGTTACCTGTTCATTTGCTTGGTTTTGTATTCTCAAAAGATAGTAAAATCTTTTCGTGGTATTGTCAAACATTTTATAGTAGAAGATGTTTGGAGGGGAAAATCTAAATATTCAATGATAGCAAAATATATAGATTAAGCTACAGGCAGTCATTAAAAATTATATTTTTAAAGATATTAATGGCATGGAAAAATGCTTGCAAATTAAGCTGAACTGAGTAAAGTAAGCTTCAAATCTTTTATTTTTTTGCTATTTGATTCCCAGCTATATAAAGGGAATTACATGTTTTTTCTTTTAAATTTAAAGACAAATAAAATTAACAGCTATCTTTAAGTGATTGAGTGATGGATAGTTTTAATTTCCTTAAAACGATTGTGAAAATATTTTACACTTATAAAATAGGGGTGTAAATCTGTTCATTTCTTTAAAAAATATAAAAGTCATTTATTCTTGCTTGGAGATGTTTATGTTGAAATTTTAAAATTTACTTTCAGATTACCCTGAGCAAAGTATTCTGGCAAAGGAAAGTTTGCACACCCCTTCCTATGCTCTGTCCCCAGCCCATTGCAGTATAATGACATATTCTATGTATTAGGAAAAAATACATACAATTATAGTATTTACTTAACTCTGGCTAACAGATTCCCAAGCCATGAAAATGGGAGATAATAATGTTATTGAGTCAAAAGGTAAAGTATTTGGAGTTTTATTGTGAAAAGTGAATATCTTATTTCTCTTTGTAATGTCCTGAGACAACTACCTAAGTATAAACTATGACAAAGTGATGTGCTTGGAAGGTAGGTATGATTGGATGTGAACTGAAATGGCTGTGAGACTAATTCTCTGCCTTTAAGGAACCTAATCTGTCATGTGGTTCTCTGGTAATGTGGTTAATATATTAATTAAAAAATTCAGCTGTGTACTTTTTTTTTAAGGCAAAAAAAGATGGTGGATTTTAAGATCACTAAGAATTTCCGTTCATTAAAATATACAATGTAAAAGTTAATGATAAATTTATTCTGATGTGTTTTGAAATTTATTGCTTTTTTGTATATACATTATTTTTCATAAAAAAGAAAAAAATCAGTTGTGGTGATAAAAAATATTTATTCCTTCTAGCCTCTAACATTCTGGATCAGCTAGAAGGAAAAATCTGAGATGCTGGCCTGGTAGCCCATGAGAAACCCTGGGATCTGTCCTGTAACTACTTCTTGAAGAGTGCTTTGAAAACTATTGCTTTTTTCTTTCTTTGCTTTGTATGTGTTATATTATACAATCCAAAAGTTTTTAAAAAGTTAGTGGTAGGTAATAAATTTATAAATCAGATATTTACAGTATTTCAGAACAATAAACGACTAATTTCAGTACCCCAAAGGAATACTTACACATAAATAAGAAAGAAAGAAAAAAAAGGAAATCAATAGAGAGATGGGTAAACTATATAAATATGCAGTTCATAGAAGAAAGTAAAGATGAGACATGAAGAAATGCTCAATCTCATTGCTAATCCAGGGAAATGTAAGTGAAAATAAAAATAAGAATTTTAAAAATGAAACAGCAAAATACTACTTTATACCTATCAGAAGGGGAAAAATTAGAAAACTGGCTGTGTTAATCATTGCAGTGGGTATGGGACCACAGAACCTTGTCAGGTTGCTGGTAGGAGTATGGACTTGTGTAACCTCTGTGGAGTGTGACTTGGCAACATTTAGTCAAATGCAGTCAGATAAATCCTACGACTGAATAATCCTAATTCTTGTGCACATATCCCACATATATTATTGCACAAGTCCATAAGAGGACATGTACAAGGACGGTCATCTCAGGGTTGTTTATGATAATAAGAAGTTAAGTAAACTAGGAGATTCAGTGTAGTAGTCAAGGTTTTTTAGGGAAACAGAACCAACAGGAGAGATCTGTAAACTGTATGAGATTTTACAAAAGTATCTCATGCATCTGCAGAGATTCACAAGTCAGCTGATTGAATTAAACCATAAAAGTTAAGATGAAAGATTTGAAAAAATGTGCAAATACTTGTACCTGTGCTTAGTGTTATTATAGAATTAAAGGGAAAAAAGCACAGTTTCTCTGACCAGTTTGTTTTCTTTACTTTCAGAACTACTTTACACTAGCCTGTCAGAAACAAATATAAGTTATTTATCATAAACAAAGCCAGGCAGAGGGTTTTAAAGTCACCACCGCTGCTGGGGAAGTAGCTCCAAGTACCTGTCCCATTAGGGTCCAGAAAGAACCCAAACAATGGCATTTGTTTCCTCTGGAATAGTGGTTTATCTTTCTTAGTCCTAATAGGCATGAAATCAAATGCTGGCTTTTTGTTAGTCTACTTAATGATTTTTACTTTAAATTGAATTGCCAATTATTTTCAATATCATCATTATCATTATTTATTATAAGTTTACTGTGCATCAAGCCTGTGCTTAGCACTTTACATTTATCATCTCATTTATTCCTTATAGCAATAATTGTGAAGTAGGGTGGTCTCTTCATTTTTTAGATAAATTTGGGCTCAGAGAATTTACAGTGACTTGCCCAAGGTCACAAAGCTAAATAGCAGCAGAGCTCTGTTTCAAATCCATCTTAAACTCCTCCTTGTGCTACTTGCCTTTATGCTATACAAACTCTGAACTAAAGTATTTACTTTAATTTTTTTCTAAAGGCCAGTTTATGTCTTTATACCTAACTCATCTTAGAAAAAAATTGTGTCCTAATCATCTAATGTCTTAAATTGTAATTCCGTTTATGTTTTTACCTCAGCATATGTAGGCAGAAATGTAATATTAACAAGCGGTTGCATCATTGGGGCTTGTTGCAACCTGAATACTTTTGAAGTCATCCCTGAGAATACAGTGATCTGTGGTGCAGATTGCCTTCGTCGGGTGCAGACTGAGCGACCACAGGTACAAGAACTTCTTTTTAAGGAGTTCCTTCTGGGGTTGCTAATATTCCAACATACCACAGCATTGTTGTAATGGGGCAGCAACTTGATTATTTAAAAAGCAAATGATTGAATTAAAGCATCAGAGAAACATTCTTAAAACCAGGATTTATTTGTAGTATAATTATTCCTTAGATTAATGTAAAAAATATAAAAGGATGGTAATGACAAATTGATAATGGGAAAAGGATATCCACAGCTGTTACTCCTGGTCTTATTTGTGTGTACTGAAGTGCATCACCAAACCTTACAAACTGCATCGATTCACTCCTTAGATATCCATCTTCAGGGAAAGGAATGGCACTACCAAATTTATGCTGGGCCTCCATTTTGGGCCATCAGTTAGTTTACTAACATAGTTTGATTATGAACATATTAATATACAAGTATGTTTAGGTATTTTCGTGTATTACAAGAAATTATTCCTTCCTAATAGCCAACATCAAGAATAATGAAGCACACATATTTGGAATTTCATGTTTGAGGAGATTAATAAGATAGGGGGATTTGGGGCTTCCTTTGGAAATGAGACATTCTGGTTGAAGTTTTGTGCCTCACTGCTTGGCACATTCACTATTGACTTCTTTGGCTGTACAGCCTCCTTTCCCTCTCTGAAAAGAAAATATTTTCAAAGCATTTGTTTATCATTTTGCCTTTGATTTTTAGCCATACTTTTGCAGAAATTCTTTCCAAGACTCCAGTTCTTTCTGGGTCACTCCATTTCTATAATGCTTGACTCTTTTTTTTTTTTAAATTATAAGCAACTATTACTTCTGTAAACTAAAAAGGAAATTAAATAATCACCTTTTAAAAAAAAAATCCAGTGTTTTTTCACTATCTTTCTGCATACAGCAAAAAAAAAAAAAAAAATTATCTAAAAGATTGAAGAGGGAGAAATGAAGCTGCATTTGGGGAAGAGAGATTAGAATTAAGTGAGCAAGAATTACTGAAGTTTTGAGAACATAATGTTTTGCAACACCATTTGCCAAATATGGTTATAAGGATCATGTAGAGATCCTTACTAAAAATAAAGATTCCCCAGACTTATTGAAACATAGTCTTTGAAAAGGGTCTGAAAGTCCTTATTTTCACAAGTACCCTAAGTGAGTCTTGCAATATGGGAAGTATGGGCAGTGCTGATGTATGAAGAGCGAAGATCAGGGGAGAGTATCACAGCTGCGTGGCTGCGTAAGTAATGTGGAAAGTGGCATATACCAGGGGTTTTACTACAGAATACAAGAGCGCAGGGTGAAATGTAGGAAAGCAAGGTTGAAAACCTATTTAATAAAACATCAGTACATATTACAGATGTGCCATTTATTTATATATATATTTATATTTACATAAAGTCTTTTGAATTTTTCTTACTACCAGAATAATGCTTATTCATTGTAAATTTTTTTAACTTTTTTATTTTAAAATACTTCCAAACATACAGGACAATTATAAAAATAATACAAAATCCATACAGGGAACTCAAACACACCCCTACTCTCCCCACCCAATACCTAGCTCCACCAACTTTAACGTTTCGCCACATTTGCTATGTCATTCTATCTATCTGTCTTTCTATTTATCAAACTATTTTCTGAACACTTGAGTGTAGGTTGCATACATAATGGTCCTCACACTTAATATTGCTGTGTACATTTCCTGAGAACAAGAATATTCACTCATGTAACCACATGAAGTATAGTTATCAAGTTCAGGAAATTTAACATTAATATAAAGTTTACAGTCTATATTCCAATTTTTTCATATGTTCTAATACTGACCCTTTGAACCTTTTCTCCTCCCTTGCCAGATCCCATCCAAGGCCATATTTTGCATTTAATTGTCATTGTCCCTTTAATTGCTCTTTCTTTCTCTCTTTTTTTAGTTGTGGGAACGTATATACAATACAAGTTTTCCCATTTCAGCTGCTCCCAAGCATACCTTCCATGGGGTTGATTACATTCACAATGTCATGGTATCTCACTGCCTTCCATTACTAAAAAACTTTCCCATCTTTCCAGACAGAAACCCTATATCCATTATGCATCACTCCCCATTTCCCCTGCCCCTGGCAACCTGTACCCTAATTTTGTCTCTATGAGCTTGCATATTCTCCAATATTTTCTTTATAGTTACCAGGGGGCTTAAATTTAAATATCCTAATTCCATAATAATTTCATTTGCTTTGATACCAACTTAACTTCAATAAGCATTAAAAAAAGAAAAGGTAAGAAAATGAGTCAATGAAAATCACCTATTTTACAACCTAGCGATAACCATTTCTACCTAGAACTCTTGACTTTGATTTCTGCTAGTCAATTCTCAATTATCTTATGTTTTTAGCCCCAGACACTACAGCTGGATTTCTTGATGAAAATCTTGCCAAACTACCACCACCTAAAGAAGACTATGAAAGGAAGCTCAACTCCTGTTAAGAGCTAAGAACACTGTATGATTCCAAGATAACATTTCATCTTTGGCCACAGTGTTTAAAATGCAGTCTTATCAACTCATGTGTTGACTTTATTTTGTAAAATTGAGTTAGAGAGTAAAGGATTGGATTTTTTTTGTCACTGTCCTCTATAAATGTAAAATGTATTATTTACCTATATTATTGCTCGTTTTCTGGTTATTTACAGTCTTTTTTCTTTTGTTATATCAAATATTGGCTACAAATTTTAGTTATGTAAAAGATCACCCATGATAAGAAAGGGGCATATGGTTATATATTTATATTATAACATATACTAAACTAAATAAAAGTGCTGGTGACAGGACTTGTAGTGAACATACTTTAATCAGTTTTTCTACTTCCATTAATTTTCTCAAAATAGCTATCTTAATTTTTTTGTATACTGGCTTTATTAAAGCTAATATGTTTATCTTTTCCTTTTTGTGGATTTGTAACTATTTAAAGCTTCAGGTGTATATTCAGTAGCTATTGAATAAATTTAGACTTCATTTTGTTTCCAATAAAAATGTTTTTTTCTTTTTAGTAAAACAGAATGAATCAGGGAAGGTGTACTCAGTAAATTATTATTTTTTTAATGATGCCTGACTAGTAAATGAATATACTTCTGTGGTAGCCTCTAATGGATCAGTGATGGACATATTTTGGGTCAGTGATTAAATATCTAAAGGGTAGGAACAGGTATGTTTGCTTTGTTTCTGATATTAGAAGGAATGATATACTTCATCTGAGTAACTAAAATATTTATCAGTGGTTAAGAGTCCTGCACAAGTAGTTCCCTGAGTCAAGCAGAGGTCCAGGTAGTTCCCTTTTCTGTTCAATAGGGAGTATCAGTTGGAACACACTGAAATAATTATCTTGATAATCAAAGAGGTAACAGATTCCAAACTCTACAGGACCTGTAGACAGTGCTATTATGATGGTCCAAATTGTGAAAAGCCATCCTTGACATTTAGAAAAGTTATTATCCAAAGCATGTATATATGAAAAATTTTCAGCTAATTTCATAATTTTAAAAGACTGGTGAAATGATTTTAAAAAATAAGGACAAAAAAATAAATAAATAATGGAGGGATAAGGGGTAAAAAAAAAAGTTGAGTAGATTGCAATACTAGTCAATGAGAGGGAGGGGTAGCGGGTTTGGGATATATGAGTCTTTTTATTTCTTTTTTCTGGAGTGAGGCAAATATTCTAAAAATGGTCATGGTGTTGAATACATAACTATGTGCTGATATTGTGAATCAATGATTGTACACCATGTATGGACTGTATGAATGTGAAGATTTCTCAATAAAAATATTAAAAGAAAAAAAAAATACCCTAGAAGGGGACACAAAGAGACCATTTTAAAAAAAAGAAAGGACTGCTGAGGGCTTTTCTACTAAAATCAGAGACACTAAAAATATTTTTGTTCTCATCATTTTACCTTTATTTTATGAAATATAGAAAGACTACTTGCTTTACCCTAAAAATTCCTCTCACTTCATAGATATTCTGGGCAAACATGCTAAATAATAAGACAAACCCTGACGTGCTTGTGACAGAAGGTAGCAACTGGGCAGGGAAAAGAAAGAAACCATTTTATCTCAGAGAACGTTATGCAATTTGGTGGTAGCTCTTAGGTCAAGATGATGAATTTTCATTGAATTATGTCAGCACTAGATAGAGTGCTTTACTCTGCTCTCTTCTTCACTCCACCCATGAGCATGCTCTGTAATAGCAGATTACCCCCAAAATATAGCAGCTTAAAACAACAAACATTTATTCTCTCTCTGTTTCTGAGCTTCAGGAATATGGGAACGGCTTAGCTGGTGGTCCTGGGTCAGTGTGGTTCTGGCTGAGTGTCTCCCAAGAGGTTGCCTTCCAGCAGTCAGTCAGAGCTGCAGGCATTGGAAGGCTTGACTGGGCCTGGAAGAGCTGCTTGTCCAAGCTTCTTCATATGGCTGTGGGCAGGAGGCCTCATCACGTGAGCCTCTCCACAGGGCTGCCTGTGTCCTCATGACAGAGTGGATGGCTTCCCCCAGAAGGAAGACAGGAAAGAAGAAGCCATGGTGCCTCTTTCGAGCTAGTCTCAAGCACAAACCATCACTTCTGCTAGATTTCGTTTGTTAGAAGTGAGTCCATCTCATGCTCAAGGGAAGGGAGATTGGGCTCCACCTTTTCAAGGGAGGAGCAGCAAAGAATTCCACATTCATATTTTAAAACCACCCCCATATACACACACATCCATTTGCAACTGAGTCCCCCCGAGTGCATTATCAGCATCTCTTAGGGGGTCGCCACACTGGGTAAGAAGGCTTTGAGAAGGACTGCTGTTTATGAATTGGCATGGGACATGACCATCGAAGGTCTTCATCAAAACCTTCTATAAACCTCAGCTTCTTAAAAATATAATTCTTTGATCCTAAATATAACAAATTTTAATAAAAATCACTTTAACTTCATCTAATAGGAATTGCTATTATAAAAACCTTGAAGTATAAGAATTCTAAAATGTCCAGATTAGGGAAATCCTTAGAGACAAAGCAGATTGACGATTGCCGGGGTTCAGGGGGTAGAAGGAAAGGAGGAATGAGGACTGACTGGTTACTTTTTGGGTTGATGAAGATGTTTTGGAGCTAGATAGAGCTGATGGTTGCACAACCTTGTGCATGTACTAAATGCCACCGAATTGTAAATTTTGAAGTGATTAATTTTATGTCATGAATTTTACCTCAAAAAAAGTTAAAAAAAAAACAACAAAAAAAACCTAAGCTAGAAGCCTAGCATATATGACTTACCATTGACTACTGTTATTCAGAAATGTCATTAGATGATTTGATTCCCCTTGACATATTTAAAATTAGAGCATAAAATTATGCATCTATAACAGATGACCTGTAAATGTTGTCTAAGAAAAGTGATGTGTTGTTGATACATTGTTCATATAAAATCAAGGGCTTTCAGCCCTTCCATTAAAAAGAAATCAAACCATCAACTTTTTGTTACCTATCATTTTAAAGGCAGAAGAGCTTCTAAGAATAAAGAAGTCAATAAGGACAAAGGGGAAAATTAATTGGGTAGACTGACATACTAGTGGTCAGTGAGAGGGAGGGGTAGGGTGTGTGGTATGTATGAGTTTTTTCTTTTTATTTCTTTTTCTGGAGTGATGTAAATGTTCTAAAAGATAATCATGGTGATGAATACACTGTGATGATGTGATGAGCCATTGATTGTACACCATTGTATGGAATGTATGTGTTGAAGATTTCTCAATAAAAATATTTAAAAAAAAAAAAAGAATGAAGATGTCTAGGCTTTTCCAAGCTGTGCTGGTTTGAAGCTATTATGTACCCCAGAGAAGCCATGTCCTTTAATCCTCATTCAGTATTGCTAGGTGGGGCCTTTCTGATCATTTCCATGGACGCACCGAATTGTAGGTGATAACATTTGATTAGATGATTTCCATGGAGCTGTGTCTCCACCCATTCAAGGTGGGTTGCTTACTGGAGCTGTTTAAGGGGGAACCATTTTGGAAAAAGCTGAGTCACCAGAACCAACAGCCCCTGCAGCCAGAGGCCTTTGGAGCAGAAGGAAAAGCTCCTGGGGAATCCTTATGAGGAGAGAAAACTAGCAGAAATTGTCATATGCCCTCCTAGCTGAGAGAGAAACCCTAAGCATCATCGGCCTTCTTGAACCAAGGTATCTTTCCCTGGGTGCCTCAATTGGGACATTTTTATAGACTTGCCTTAATTTAGACATTTTCTCGGCCTTAGAACTATAAACTCGCAATTTTATAAATTTAATAAATTACCCTTTTTCAAGGCCATTCCGTTTCTGGTATATCTCATTCTGGCAGCTTACAAACTAAAACAAGCTAACTCAGATGATCATAGTCCATTTAAAAAGACCTAGCCCTTCCCCCTTTTTGGCCACCATTCTCCCTGTCCCTTTGCTTTCACCTAAACACATATGTACCCCCTGAAGGAGAGTCAGATTTTCATGCAATTACTCTATTGCAACTTTTGATGACTTTCCTCCCTCACTCCCACTTCTCAAAAGAGACTCTCTTTTTTTTTTTAAACAATATGATAACATTTATATAGGTTTAAAATGTACAAAGCAATAATCTATTACTTGTGGAGATATGCATACATATAGTGAAATAAGAAATGGTTGATGGAAAGAATGCATGTCAACTTCAGGAAAAAAAATTAAGCCCCACATTCATCAATACTAGTGATGAATAGCATCCACTCCAGACTTCCTGGATCTGAATCCCAGTTCTACCACTTAATGGTTGCATGAGTGATTTTGGGCAAGTTGTTTCCTCAGTTTTATGTTACCATTTATGATATACAGGCTTGCTATGATATAAAGGCTTGTTTATAAATTCAGACTCAAAAAAGCTTAGCGCAAAATATTCAATAAACATGAGTTAGCTATAGTAGTCTAAACATTGTGATACTGGCATAAGGATAGATCAATAGAATGGAATTGAAAATCCAGATATAAACCCATACATCATTGGTCAATTGATTTTTTTGTTTGCTTTTTGTTATATATATATATATTTCTGAATGTAGTTTTATTGAGATATATTCACACACCATACAAACACAATCAATTTTTGACAAGAGCCTCAAGACTATATTCAATGGGGAATAAGTAGTTGTGCTGGTTTGAAAGGAAGTATACCCCCTAAGAAAAGCCATGTTTTTATATAAATCCCATTTCATAAAGGTAGAATAATCTCTATTCAATACTGTATGTTTGAAACTGTGATTGGATCATCTCTGGTTGATGTGATTTAGTTAAGAATGGTTGTTAAATTGGATTAGGGGATGACATGTCTCCACCCATTTGAGTGGGTCTTGATTAGTTTCTGAAGTCCTATAAAAGAGGAAATATTTTGGAGAATGAGAGACTCAGAGAGAGCAGAGAACGCTGCAGCACTACGAAGCAGAGTCCACAAGCCAGCGACCTTTGGAGATGAAGAAGGAAAATGCCTCCCGGGGAGCTTCATGAAACCGGAAGCCAGGAGAGGAAGCTAGCAGATGATGCTGTATTCGCCATGTGCCTTCTCACTTGAGAGAGAGAGACCCTGAACTTCATCGGCCTTCTTGAACCAAGGTATCTTTCCCTGGATGCCTTTGATTGGACATTTCTATAGACTTGTTTTGATTGGGACATTTTCTTGGCCTTAGAACTATAAACCAGCAACTTATTAAATTTCCCTTTTAAAAAGCCATTCCATTTTTGGGATATTGCATTCCGGCAGCTAGCAAACTACAACAGTAGTCTTTTCAACAAAGGGAGCAGGATTCCTGAATATCCACATAAAAAAGAGTAGTGTTAGACCCCAACCACATCCCATATGCAAAAATTAATTAAAAATGGATCGAAGACCTAAATGTAAGGACTAAAACTATAAAGCTTGTAGAAGTAATGACTTGTATTAGATAGCAGTTTCTCAAAGATGACTCAAAAAGAACAAGCAGAAAAAGAAAAAAAATAGATTAATTAGACTTCATCAAAATTTAAAAGTGTGTATCAAAGGATGCTATCAACAAAATGAAAAAGCAGCCAACAGACTGAGAGAAAATATTCACAAATTGTGCATCTAATAAGGGTCTAGTATCCAGATTATATAAAGACTTCTTACAACTTCACAATATAAGGACAAATAGCACAGTGAAAAATGGGCAAAGGATTTGAATAGACATTTCTCCAATAAAGATATACAAATGGCTAATAATGCACATGAAAAGATGCTCAGCATCACCTTGAAAACACTGCTAAGTGAAAAGAGCCAGACAAACAAATCACATATTGGATGATTCCATTTATATGCAATCTCCAGGATAGGTGAATCCACAGACTCAGTGATTGATGGGTCGGGGAGGGGGGAATTGGGAAGTATGGGGTTTCCTTTGCAGGTAAAGGAAATGTTCTGGAAGTGGATAGTGGTGATGTGCACAATTCTGTGAATATACTAAAAACCATTGAATCGTGCATTCTTAAATCATTAAAATGATGAATTCTTACATGAATTTTAGCTTAGTAAAAAAATTTCTACATCAGAATTGTCAAATAATAAGACTAGTTATCAGTACCTCAAACAAAAGGACACAGCTGAATTTATTGCTTCCTGTAGTAAGGGAAAACTGTTTTGGACAGGCACAATCTTTCAGAGTAGAGCAGACTGCTGATTTTAAATAAGGTTTTGGGGAGTGTGGAATTCATGGGTTTGTGGACTTTCAGAGGAGTAAGCAGGTTGACATCATCGATAGCAGTGTGATTACCCAGTTGAGACTGTTGTTGATTTCTTGGCACTCCGAAGTGTGCTTATTGAAGTGAGTCCATTCTTGATTTGACTGGTCAGCTTTTCAGAAGACAAACAAGGGGCTGACATTGGTTACTTTGCCAAAGCAAGTTTACTGAGGCTAGTTGTTGCTGATAGATTGGACAGGTTTAAAACTGGTTCTGATGGCTACTTGCTACCACAGTCTGTCCCACATGATTTGTGGGATCTTTTTATTTTCATACCAACTTATTCATCTTCCTCTAAACCACATCAGCGCTATCCCTCTGATCAGTGGGAGAGGAAGGACAAGAATCTTCTTTCAATACTGGCTTTTGCTTTTCTTTCTTAATGTATTCATTCAACAAACTCTGTTATGGAATATAGAGGGGAATGATGTAGTCTTGGTCTTCAGACCCCCTACATTCTAGAAAGGGAATTTAACGAAACAGTCCACTCCAATCCAGCGTGGAGGATGCCCAGGGAAACTGGAAGAGACCACTCATGGAAGAGAAAGCCTTGAATGGATCCTTGACTGTGACTTAGTCATGGCCCTTACCCTAAGAATATAAGTTGCCAGGACAAGTGAGAGAGAAGGGCCTTTTGACAGGAGTAATTTAATGCATTTTGACTAGTTTTCAATGTCAATTCATATAGATAATAAGTTAGCTTTTTTGGCTAACTACTGGGCTATGCACTTTAAAATTCACAAAAAGGGTACATAGGTAGTTCAGTGGTTGAATGCTCGCCTTCCATACTGGAGACCTGGGTTCAATTCAAGAACCATGCACTCCCCGCCAAAAAAAAAACAACACAAAAAACCCTCATCATTTTTTCATCAGTGCTGAATTGTGGGTAAATGTGGGGAAAAGGGGAAATTTAGAATCAAGTATGTCATCAGAAAGAAAGTAAGTTGGAGGTTAAAACCTGGAGGTTAGAACACAGTAAAGCTTGTGGAGGACAATATCCATGCTTAACTGTACAAATATTAATAAGTTCTTTCATGAGCTAGAGCAGATATACAACACTATTACAAGGAGTTAATAATAGAATAGGTATATGGAAAAAATGTACAAATTACCAACTGTGGACTATAGTTAACAGTAATATTTAATGTTCTTTCAACAACAGTGTGCTGGTTTGAAAGGATGTATGTCCCCTAGAAAAGCCATGTTTTAATCTTAATCCATTTCATAAAGGTAGAATAATCCCTATTCAATACTGTATGTTTGAAACTGTAATCAGATCATCTCCCTGGAGATGTGATTTAATCAAGAGTGGTTGTTAAGCTGGATTAGGTGACGACATGTCTCCACCCATTTGGGTGGGTCTTGATAAGTTTCTGAAGTCCTATAAAAGAGGAAACATTTTGGAGAATGAAAGAGATTTGGAGAAAACAGAAAATGCTGTAGCACCATGAAACAGAGTCCACTAGCCAGTGACCTTTGGAGATGAAAAAGGAAAATGCCTCCTGGGGAGCTTCATGAAACAGGAAGCCAGCAGAGAAAGCTAGCAGATGATGCCATGTTCGCCATGTGTGCTTCCAACCAAGTGAGAAACCCTGATCATGTTCACCGTGTGCCTTCTCACTTGAGAGAGAAACCCTGAACTTCATCAGCCTTCTTGAATCAAGGTATCTTTCCCTGGATGCCTGTGATTGGACATTTCTATAGACTTGTTTAATTGGGACATTTTCTTGGCCTTAGAACTGTACTCTAGTAACTTATTAAATTTCCCTTTTGAAAAGCCATTCCATTCCTGGTATTTTGCATTCTGGCAGCTAGCAAACTAGAACAGACAGTAACAAATGTACCACACCAATCCTATGGATCAATAGTACAGAGTGATAAAGAGTATGAGAGGACTTGGGTTTTCTTTTTTCTTTTTATTTTTTTGAGTAATGAAAATGATCTAAAATCAATTGTGGTAAATGAAATCAGAAAGAAAGATAGATGATAAAGGCTGAGATGGTATAACCTAGGAATGTCTAGAGTGTATAATGATAGTGACTAAATGCACAAATTTAGAAATGTTTTTGCATGAGGAGGAACACAGGAATGTACTGATGGGTATTGAAAATAGACGGTAATTAATATTTTAAAATTTTAACTTATGTGTGAGACTAAAGCAAAATGTTTATTTGGTACAAAATTTATATTTTGACTAGTTCCTAATATAACTTCTGTGAACAGCTTAACTGAACACCATAAGTACATGGAACCTTGAGTAGGGCATAAGATTTTGTAGGTTTCTCCAGAGTGATGCACCAGTAAATCCCAGAGTGATTTAAATAGTGAGTAAAAAAGTATTTGCAAAGCCACCTTGGACAATGGTGAGAAAGGGGGAAAATTCAACTTCCCCAAGTGGAGCATTCTTGATATTCTCACAAGCAGTGAGGACAACCAAAGCAATAGGCTGAGCCCCCAGTCTTGGGATTTGTTCATATGAAACTTAACCCCACAAAGGATAGGTCAAGCCTACTTAAAATTAGGCCTAAGAGTCACCCCCAAGAGAACCTCTTTTGTGCTCAGATGTGGCCTCTCTCTCCAGCCAACACAACCAAGCAAACTCACTGCCATCCTCCTGTGTACATGGGACATGACTCCCAGAGGTGTGGACCTTCCTGGCAATGTGGGACAGAAATCCTAGAATGAGCTGGAACTCAGCATCAAGGAATTGAGAAAACCTTCTCAAACCAAAAGGGGGAAGAGCAAAATGAGACAAAATAAAGTGTGTCAATGGCTGAGAGAGTCCAAACAGAGTCGAGAGGTTATCCTGGAGGTTATTCTTATGCATTAAGTAGATATCACCTTGTTAGTCAAGATGTAATGGAGAGGCTGGAGGGAACTGCCTGAAAATGTAGAGCTGTGTCCAGTAGCCATGTTTCTTGAAGATGATTGTATAATGATATAGCTTTCACAATGTGACTGTGTGATTGTGAAAACCTTGTGTCTGATGCTCTTTTTATCTACCTTATCAACAGACTAGTAAAATATATGGCATAAAAATAAATAATAGGGGGAACAAATGTTAAAATAAATTTAGTGGATTGAAATGCTAGTGATCAATGAAAGGGAGGAGTAAGGGGTATGGTATGTATGAATTTTTTTCTGTTGTCTTTTTATTTCTTTTTCTGAATTGATGCAAATGTTCTAAGAAATGATCATGATGATGAATATGCAACTATGTGATGATATTGTGAATTACTGATTATACATGTAGAACGGAATGATCATATGTTAAGAATGTGTCTGTTTGTTGTTATAGTTTTAAAAAAATTAAAAAATTAAAAAAATAATAAAATGAAATCAATTGTGGTGATGAATGCACAATTAGGTGGCAATAATGTGAGTCATTGATTGTATACTTCAGATGGATTGTATGGTGTGTTAGTAAATCTCAATAAAATTACAAATAAAAAATACAGCCCTCATGATCAGATGCCATCTTGACTCCATTTTGAAGTGAGGAAATTTAGCTTTAGAGGATTAATAACTTGCCCAAAGTGAAAAGTAGAGGCTGCATTCAAGTATTGACCATCTGACTCTGATACTGACTTGGGCCCTTTATGACAAATTTCAAGTTCAACCGAGATAAAAAGAAAGTTAACCTATAGAAGAAGTGATTCAATTTCAACGTGAAATATTCTCAATCCCCCTCTACAGGACATGTATAAAATTTGGAGCTGTGAATGTGATTTACAGTAAAAAACTATTTTAAGAATGTTCTTATGCTTAAATTCATTTATTGTGGTGTATCAATTATGGGCTATATATTAATTCAACTATTAATTTCAATTAATTCTGCATGATATATCTTGACAGAAGTACTTTAAAAATGAGCGTCCTCTTCAGAGCAGACAGAGACTCAGACACATAGAGATACTTGGAATGCAGACAGAGAATGGAGAGCAGTTGCCAAGAAATGGATATTTGGAGATGCAAAAAGAAAAAGCCATTTGAAATGAGAAGCTGGGAGAGAAAGCTATCAGATGTTGCCATGTGCCTTCCCCTGAGATGCAAAGCCAGAACCCAGAGTTGTGTCCTGGAGGAGCTAACTGAAGGCTCACAGATGCTTAGAGAGGAAACCACTGGCATCAGAAGCTGGAAGCAACAGAACCAGGAACAAGGACCAGCAGATGCCAGCTATGTGCCTTCCCATGTGTCAGAAATTAGCTTTTCTTGAACCAAGGTATCTTTTCCTGGATGCCTCAGTTTAGACATTTTTCTGGCCTTAGAACAGAAAATTCGTAACTTATTAAATCCCCCTTTTAAAAGCCATTCCATTTCTGGTACATTGCATTCTGGCCACTTTAGCAAACTAATACACCAGGTCATAGGGCAACTTGTGATTTAGTTTTCTAAGGAACTGCCAAACTGACTTCCACAGCAGCTGTACCATTCTACATCCCCAACAGCATAAACGTGCATAAATGTTCCAGTTCCTTTACATACTCTCCAACATTTGTAGTTTCCTGTTTTTTAACAGCAGCCATTCTTGTAGGTGTGAGGTGGTATCTCATTGTAGTCTTGATCTGCATTTCCCTTATAGCCAATGAAAATGAGCATCTCTTCATATGCTTTTTATCCATCTGTATTTGCTCTTCAGAAAAATGTCTATTCATATCTTTAGCACACTTCATAATTGGGTTGTTTGTTCTTTTGTTGT
>PVIY010034271.1:0-27286 GCA_004026745.1 Myrmecophaga tridactyla
TCTAAATGAAACACGTTAGTACCAAGCCTTTATTCTTAGTATTATTTTCTTAACATATAATTATAGCAACTTATATATTATATAAAGCCTTATGTTTATATACTATATATGAATAAAAGCTGGATATTTTTATCCTTTATTTTATCATCTCTATTTTTTCACTCAAAAATGCAACACATGAGAATAGAAAGGTGAGCTAGTATTTATTACTTTCAGTAGTGGAGTGTTATTATATATTGTGGATGTACTATAATTTATTAATTATCTCGCTATTGACCAAGTTCCTTGAATCTAGCTTTTTCTATACGAAATTGTACTAAAATAAATATTTTCATATGGTTTTCTTTTATTAGTGTTAGAAAAAGCCATAGCCAATTTGTTAACATTTAGTAATAAATGATGAAGAGAACTGAGGTAATGATGCAGATTATAGATATAGACATTTCAATTAGGTATATATTCTAATGTTTATTTCTTATATATTTTTAATGTCACATAAGTTAGAATATTGAATTCCCTAAATTTTATCACAACTTGGGACATTTTAAAGACAAGATATACCTTTGGAGAGTATACCAAATTTAAAGTAGAGATGAGGTAGAACTTGTTTCAAGCCTAAAACTTTAATAAATAGTGAATAATTATCTGAAAGAAATTAGCTCAGACTTCTCTAGGTTGCTAACTCATGAGGCTTATTCCAGTGAACAATTTTCAAACTAAATTTCTCTCTGTGGGCCCATAATCTTAAAATACTGATCATGTAATTCCATTATTTATAGGCATCCTGTACTCTAATTGGAATTGCTCCATTAGAAAGTGGAGGAAACTATTCTCCTATTTTACTTTTCATTTTCACATTTTTCTAGCACATTTGTGATATATTCTGTATCCAGTGATACATTAGAATTGCTAAGGTGAAAAACATTAAGATAGAAATATGAAAAGGTAATTCAATTGTTAGTATTTATTCACCATTTCAAATTTCTTAATCATGTCTGCTACATAATTTCAATATTTTATGCATGGACTAAGTGATTTGATTAACTTTGGTTTCTGGTAGTGGTAAGGGACAAAAGGCAGAGGCAAAAAAATTTCAGAGTTGGAAACAGGATTAGAGGATTAAGAAAACATTACTAATGACTTATTATTAACAAAGCAAAATTGATTTTAGACCACATTTATCTCCTCTTCCTTTCTAAGTGTAATTGAAATGAGTGTAAAGATATTAAACAAGGAATGTGAAAACCCATGAAAGCAAAAAGACAAGGAAAATTTATATCAGTGATATGAAATATCAACAAATTTGGAAGACAGAGTATAAAAGGCTATTAAGTGCCTTGACAAATTAATGGAAATTACAATTAAAAGTGAGTATAGGAGGGATAGAAACCAGAAATGAGCTCATTGATTTTGAAGAACCCAGGACTTCGAGGGGCCCTGGTTTTCCAGAAGTGAAGCTACAGGACTGAAAAGAAAACATTTGAATTCCCCAACTCCAGCATTGTGTCTCATTCCTTTGTCCCTAAAGTTGACTCCAGAGCAGGGAGGACACAAGAAATTATTTTTATTCAGAGAAAGTGATTAGTCTTAGCTTTTTGATTTCAAGATATTGTTATTTGAAGTTAAATAGGGAAAAAACTAGTATGATGCTGAAGGACCCCTACATAAATTGCACAGTCTGCAAAAAGTTTCTGGTCAGTTTTATAATAGCTCATTCTTAAATGAGCCAAAGATCACCTATCTTTTGAGAAATGCCTCAAAATGAAAAACCAAAACCAACTAACAGACAAAAAGGAAGCTATAGAAAAGAAATAGTAGGAAAGGAGAAGATATGCATCCATAAGCTTAAATAGATTGCCATAAAATGGCATAATCAACAAATAAAAAGCTTTTGAAAATCAAATATATGACAGCAATTGACATTTTTTTTTCTTTTTTATTACATGGGCAGGCACCAGGAATTGAACCTGGGTCCTTGGGCACAGCAGGCAAGCATCCTTACCTGCTGAGCCACCATGGCCCGCCCAGCAATTGACATTTTTTAATCGAAGAATTGAAAAGCTAAGCTGTGAAATGCTAAAAAATAAAAGAAAAGATAAAGAGATGGAAATCAGGAGAGAGAAAAAGACATGTTCAATATATGAAATCTAAAATATGATTGAGATAAAATATTTTAAAATTTCCATTTCTAAAGGATATGAACGTATGTATTGAAAGAGCTCACCGAGTATCCAACATAAGGGGAAAAACTGCTGAGCTTTAAAAAAAATCTCAAAAGCTTTATAAGGAGGAAAAAAAGATTGCACATAACAGAACAAGAATCAATAAAAGTTAATTTCTCAACATCATTTCCAAAGCACTGCGTTGAAGAGAAAATAAATTCCAATGTAGAATTCTATAATTGGTCAAACTGTCAATCAATGCAAAGACATGCACCGTCACCAAAATTTTAATTCTGATGCACTTGTCTCAGAAAGCTTTCAAGAATGTGCTTCTTGTAAAAGAAGGTAATAAAAAAAGAAGAAAAAGAATAGTATTTGCGATATATGAGAATCCCATGTCACACATACAGAAGACCAGAGTGAGGTCCCAAGATGAATGCTGTGCATCAAGACTAGAAAAACTCCTGATCCAGAACAACAAAAAAAAATGTTGGGAGGCTTTACAAGGGAGCTTTCAGCAGAAAAATGGCTTTATTGGATTATTTGATGGATAAGCATCTAACGTATAATTTTGTCTTGTATTTACACGGATCTAATGTAGCACGTACAAAGAATAAAAGACAGAATCTAGAAAATAAAGCAACTAAAAAAACAAACAAAAAAACACAACAACCCAGATAGCTTTTTACTACCTGAAAAAAAAAAACAAAAAACTCAAGAAGGCAGCATATTCATAGTACAATACTTGTCTCTGCAATGAGCAACATAAATTGGCATGGAACAAATTGGGAGTATTCACAAAGAAGTATAGGTATCATGTCTTTTAATATTAATTTGTCCCAACAGAAATAGTATAAAAATTGATTGAAAAAATTCTTGAGGTATAAGCACGTTATTTATAAATGTGAAGATTAATCCCAGAAGAAATTATTTTAAAAATTGAAAAAAAATTGCCTTTGCAGAACAGAATTTTGTTTGTTTGTTTGCAGGGGGCGGGACACTTGAGACATTAGAGAATGGCAGGTTTTTGTTAAGAGACTTTTAATAACATATACTTCCAAAAAAAATCTATAATACTTTTTGATAAAACTGAGAAAAAACCTAGTGAATATATATGAGTATGCATATAGTACATCAATTTCCTAAAAACTGAAATAATATCAACAAATACAAAAATCACTAGAGCAATATTTGAAAATCTGTAAATGGAAAAAAGGATTAGAAATAAATTTACCACAAGCATCTAGTTTTCTTGACTCTTATTCACTTCTATTTCTAATCTGCCCCTCACTTTTCATAGTGACCATTTTGACCAGTTCCTGAACCCTAAAATAGCTTCTTTTTTTTTTTTTTTGACTTGGATCATGCTGTCTGGACCTTTTTTTGTGTGTGTGGCATGGGCAGGCACAGGGAATCAAACCGGGTCTCCAGCATGGCAGGTGAGAACTCGGCCTGCTGAGCCACCATGGCCCAACCCTTTTTTTTTTTCCTAGCACTTTTTATACATTGCATTTCGCTGTTTATGTTTGTGTTGTTTCCCCCTGAGATTTAAACTTTTCTTCTTTTGTATGTCAGCCCATAGTCAGCACATAAGTGGTTTTCATTCTGTATTTGCTCCGTTGAATCTTCCCCACTTCTTATTTGGCACATAGCTGTGTGTGAATGTAAGTCCACTGAAGCCAGAAACTGTGACTTTTATATTTAATAGCATTACCTGCAGAGACTTTGGAAAGTGATAAAAATTAACAAAAAACAATACACTTCAAAAACTAGTCTGGCTCCACATTGCTGAAAACAGACATTGAGTAACTTTCCACTCCATAGCCCATAATTGAGTAGAAGCATTATTCAGCAGAGAGCAACATGTGGAAAATAGATTAAAGTTACAGTGCTTATGTACACAAAATAGCATCGGTCCATATATCTAAATTGCTGAACATAGATCTGCTACTCATAAAGAATCTATTAGGTGTCATGTTTCTTGTTCCATAAAGTAGAATCTTCTAGTAAAAATGAACCCATTATTCTAGCACCTTTCATGCTTATTGAAAACAGATTTATAACGTATAAAGAATCCTTTATTAAATAGGTTTTCAGTTCACTAAAACCCAGATTTATAATTCAGGAACAACCCATTGCCTAACATGTTTTCAGCTCACAGAAACAGATTTACTACTCAGAAACAACCCATTATCTAACGTGTTTCCAGTTCACTGAAAACAGATTTACAACTCATACATAGCCTATTATCTAACATAGTTCCAGCTCACTGAATATTGATTTAGAATTCATAAACAGCCCATTATCTGACAAATTTTCAGCTCACTGAACAGATTTGCAAATCATAAACAACCTATTATCTATCACATCTCCAGCTTACTGAAAGTAGATTTACAGTGTATAAACAACCCCATTATATAACATGTTTCAGTTCACCAAACATTGATACAGAACTCACAAAGAACCCTAGACAGTTGAGGTTCCACCTTGGACTGGAAATACAAATACATACATACATATGTACAATTTTAAAGTGGCCACTATTCCATAAGAAATTCCTTATTTGACCTTAATGTACTATCTTGTTATCAACAAATAAATCTAAATGTTTGATCTTTATAATTTTCAAACTTCAAGTTATATATGTATAAAAGAAAAATAACTGGGTGAATTTAAAAGTATAACACTAGTTAGTTTTGTGGATATTTTAAACAATTTTTGTTTATAAAAATTCAGATTATGAGAGTAAAATTATAATGATGATCAATGTTTAGAGATATATTGCATTTTTTATAAACTTACCTTATTTCCAAAGATTGCTGAATATTTCCTCTATTGCAGTATACAAGAGGAATGAGAACACATCAGCTTGTTTTTTGAATTGGTAATATATAGACTTCCATTAGCAGCTATTGAAGCAACAAATACATAATAAAAATTAACATATAAACTTCATTTTGACTACTATAAAATTGACATCAAATTTGCTTACTATGGCATTAATTTATTTTTATTTTGTAAAAGATGATATTTTTATTCCACAGTATACAGACATTAAATGTTTATTTTATTCTTTTCATTCCAATTTTTCATTGCTATTTTGTTGAGTGTTAACCAACTCATATTTTTGAAACTATATGGAAAATACTCCAAGTAAAATAGCATGTGTTTAAGTATCAAATGTCAAATTTTATATATTTTATAAATACATATTAACTTATGGATGTATTATTTAACGTTTTAAACTTCACAAAAATGAAGAGAAAAGTTTGATTAACCCACAAGGATCCATCCATCAATTTCAATTAGTATCAGCATATGGTCATTTTTGCTTCATATACACAATCACATTCCTGTACCCCTGGATAATTTGAAGCAAATTCCAGACAGTTATATCACTTCATTGGTAAATATTTCAACCCATACCTCTAAGAGATACAGGCACTATGGCTTTCAGCATATCTTAATAATATCATGCTTAAATTAAAATAATCTGTTAATAGCTATCATTTAGAATCCAGCTCATATATGTGTTTATAATTGGTTTGTCTAAGCCGGGAACTGAATGTTATATCTATGCATACATCCCACATTTTTCATCCCCCTTTTCCAATACGGTCCTCTAGTATACCTAGATTTGTTGGGTGAAGAATTTTTCAGTGTATTATAGATCATCTTACTAAAACAATAATATGATAGTGGCAATTCCAAGGTAGAAGTGGTCCCCCTTCTTCCTTGTCTTCATATATTAGTGCCCTTATGGTCATCTCTTTCCATGCTTTCTTTCCCACTGAACTAAAGAAAAAGTCCTATTTTATGTCCCTCATGAAAGACACAATACCCAGCTTGGAATCGTCCTCAATAAAAGTTTATTTAGTTAATAAGTGGACAAAATTAGTTAAGCAGTAATGTAACTTTCACAAGATTTATCCCAGAGCTTTGATATAAAGAAATGCAAAAAATCCCTGACTTTCAGGGCTCCTTCCTTTCCTCATCAATAGGGCGCGTTTTCCAGCAGGCTGCCCAAATCCTTATATCATGGAATACAGTTTCCACTATCTGTGAAATTAGATTAAACAGTTAAATGAAATAGTCTGTATACTTTTATTTTTCAACATATGTAACTTATTTTTTAGTTTTTACTGACAGTGGTGTGTGTGTGTCTGTAAAAACAGGGTGCACATATCATGTCAGCCTAGGGACCTATCAGCCCTACTACCTTTCACAAGATAAAGTGCCAGGTATAGAGACTCTGGGCAACATATTGGAATAAAACATAAGAAAGGGATGGTCAATGGTGGCTCAGTGGCAGAGCTCTGGCCTGCTGTGCCCGAGACCCAGGTTCAATTTTCAGTGCCTGCCCATGCAAATAAAAAAGAGAGAGAGAAAGAAAATACACCATTTTTTAAACTGACAATGTTGTGAGATACTTCCTAACTTTATGCTCCTGTTTCTGATTAAACTATTGTCAGTTCGTATTTCTAACTGACCTTAATTTAGAGTTCAAAAGGGCATTAAACTTGTGATTTTTCTCGATGGGTGCATGCTTTGGGAGTTTTGTAGGTAATATTTTGTTTTCGTTTTTTGAACTTTCTAGTTAAGAAATGTATTTAACTTTTTCTCTTGTTATTTTACATAAACTCTTCTCTTATACTTATTAGAAATTATTGAAAATCCCTTGAAAGTGAAATCAATGTTTTTCTTTATAATAAATCAGACACATAAATTAGAAAGAGGGAAGGAGTAAGGGAGCAACAAATAGGAATTTTTGTGCCAGAACTTATATGGTGGATGTGATGATAAAATAACATTTTTAAAGAAGATTTCACACTGCCTTTGTAAAAAAATAAAATAAAATAAACCCTTCTATGTTTTTCTCTTCCTTTATGTTTTCCTGGCATAATCCACTTTATTAACAAGTAATTGTGCATTGTGGTTTTTCGCAATCCTTTTCTGCAAATTGTGGAAGGCAATGTCCTGAAATAGTGCCAAAACAATGTGCAATTGCAATTTTTCAGAATTAATACATCTGTTTAAAATAAAACGAAAAATGTGAAATTTCTACATCTCCAGTTATCATATATTGTCACAAAATTGGCCAAGGTGTTTTTACAGGATAGAACCTGTTGGCAGATTTCCATTTTTAACAATAGGTCTGGGCTTTTTGTGACAGTGATGAGAATAATTCTAGCATCACCAAGGATTGGGTGAAACACAAAGCATGATTGATTCTCTGTTTGTGGTCTGACATAGATGTCTCACCATCTCAGAATTATTATAATATGACATTTGAGTCTCCCATCTACCAAGTGAGACATAAAACCACTTAAACTTGTTGCCATCCCTTTGGGCATTAAAACAGTAAAGAAATGTATATCTTGCCCATTTTTTTTTAATTTAAGAAGTATTGAGTACTCTTTATTAGCCGCTGCTTCTCTGGTCTCTGATGGAATAGAGTAAATAAAATTCAGGCCCTACCTTCTACGCGATTGTTTTACACCTCATAGGCACAATTAGTCTAGAAGGGACTCTCACCCTTAAACAAATTCATGAATAAATGAAATAATACAATTATGCCTATGCCAGTTTGAAACTGGTCGTGTACCCCAGAGAAGCCATGTTCTTTAATTCTCATTCAATACTACTGGGTGGGATCTTTTTATTGTTGCCCAGGAGATGTGACCCACCCACTTGTAGGTTGTGACTTTTGATTAGATGGTTTCCATGAATCTATGTCTCCACCCATTCAAAGTGGAGTTGTTTACTGGAGCTCTGTAAGAGGAATTCATTTTGAGAAAAGCTTGGTGCCAACAGAGCCCACACAGCCAGGGATCTTTGGAGATCAGAAGGAAAACACTCCCAGGAAAGCCTTATGAAATGAGGAGAGAAGTATCAGAAGTCGCCATGTGCCCTCCCAGCTGAGAAGCCTGAACTTCACTGGCCCTTTCTTCGGAGTTAAGATATCTTTTTCTGGATGCCTTAATTTGGGCATTTCAGGGCCTTAGAATTGTAATCTTGCAACTTAATAAATTCTCTTTTTAAAAGCTGATCCATTTCTGGTATATTGCATTCCAGAAGCTTACTAACTGAAACAAAACCCAAAGCACAGACTAATTCACTTTGTTGGTGGGATTAGGGAAAAGGCATTTGAAGAATGGCTACACAATTTGGAAGCCATAGGTGTATATTTTAAAGATGGGAATAACTTAAGTAAACCTATTTCACTGATAAAACTAGGAATTCTTTATTATTTCTTTTGAATATAATAGAAATCATTCATTGACATTGGCTATATCTTGAGCATAATTCAAGGGGCTGTAATTACAGAGAAATATGAGGTATCTTAATTCTATGTATGTATCCCAAATAAATGTATGAATTCATAAAACTTTCTCTTATTTAAATCCCAAGGACTACAGTGTCTACTTAAGAAATCTGGGGTGGAAGTTATTTGATATTATCTGACAGTAATGCTGTGTGGGGGAAAAGCAATGCTGTGTCACACTTCCCATGGCAATCTAGTAGCAAGTTGTATGAACAATACAGCGAGCAGATGTTTCTTTATGATAGTAAAACACCCTTTGCAGTATCTTTCAGATGTCAAATAAACCCATTTTTGTTTAGTATCACTTCTTGTCTCTTATGAATAAGCATAATTTTTCTTAAACATATGGCCAAAAACAAAATAAGCCAGGGAAATCCCATTTATAACTTCAGTCTGTGTGATGGGGGAAAAAATCTTCTGAATTTGTAATAAAAACCATCTGTTCCCACTTAGTGGAAAATGCTTCACACTGATGGAGTGAGACTAATATTCAGCATTTTAAAAAATGTACAAAAAAAGTGTTATGGTACAGTTTTTTTTTAAACAATGTATCAAACCCATTTAGTCAGTTCATCTAATCAGTACCCCAAGTTTGCATTAACAACTTCTAAGATATCTGATAAAGAGTAGGAGGCATTTTCCTTTACATTTTTAATTATCATAAAATATTTCAATACCAGGATATTTCTTTAAGTAATTACTCATGTTATGAAAACACTATTCATAACAAGTGAAGTATTTTATATCACAATCTTTAAGAGAATTTCCTCAGTTTTTTCCTGATTCTTTGTCTGATTATAATACTAATCCAGAGTTATTGCTTATTTTATAATCAAGAGAAGATTTTTATATAATTTAAAGATTAATTCCATACATTCTATAAAAATAGCAATAACCCATCCATTATTCCCCAATCCCAGCTATCATTTTCCAAATACAACTAGTTTAAACTTTTTTAACTGATTCTTGTCATATTTACCTCCATATATCAAATAAATCTTTGATACACCTATTTCTTTGTAGTTGAGTTTTATATGTTGCCATGGAATTCCAAATATTAGTAATAAGGATTTGGCTTTTTTACATAGCTTGTCCACTTACCAACCCAACACACATCTCCTACCCCAGCCTTTAATTAATTTAATCAAATCATTTAATTTGATTGTCACACTTTGTATTATTATTATTACCATATAAATATTAATGATGATTGAACCATGTAATATATGATATTTCCCTATAGAACTTTCTGATTTCCTTGGAATTCAGGGAAATAAAAATGAATAATTATCTCTTGTCTCTCTCCAAGTAAATATGACTATTTTACCACCATATTCTCTTCACAGCTCATTAGCTTCCCAAAAAATATTCAAGGAAGTAAATTTTTTAAAAACCTTGCATATGTGAAAAATGTTCAGTTTCTATGTATTTGCCTTATTGTTGCATATTCTGGGACATTTCCTCAAATTTATCTTCCAAGATTTATATTGATATTTAAAAAAATTATAGAGATGAAATTTATATAACAAAAAATTCACCATTTTGAAGTGAATTAGTTAGCACATTTTCAAATATTGTACAACCATCACCTCTGACTATTAGTCCCAAAACATTTCCAACATTTCAAGTAAAACCTAGGAAACTTAAACAGTTTCTTCCCAATTCTCCCTCCCTAGCACCAAGGACCATCAGTCTGTTTCTGTTTGTATCGATCTACCTATTCTGGATATTTCATATAAATGAAATCATACAATATGTGATCTTTTGTGTTCTATTAATTTTTAAATTTTTTTCTCTCATATTTTAATTTCTTAAAGCTATTTTTGGGATATGCCATATAACATCCTATTTTTATTTTTGTGTTGTAGCTGTCTTTTGCTACCTTCTTTTCATTTGGGACTTCATGTTGGAACTCTAGCTCTTTTGCATGGTGATAATTAGCTGTTCATTAGTAGCTATACTGACATTTTTTTTTCCCCTTAATTCTTCTCTTTTCCTTTCGGTTTTTTACACTTATCATTGACCAGTGTTTCAAAATTCAAAATCTCTCTGATTCATCTTCTCTAGAGTAAATCTCTAGTCTTCTATCACATATAAAGTCTTCTCAATAAGACTTCTAACCAATCCTTCTATTCTTCAGAACCATCCACACCCCACCGTCAGTGATACCTGATGTCCAATTCTTGGACCTTTCCAGGGTCCTGCAGTGGGTAAAACTGTAGATACTTTAAGATTCATCTTTCTCAAATCTGCTAAGTGGGTTTTCGCTAGTAAATCAAAATTCCCATTTAGAGTTGTTGTTTCAATGATATCTCTGACACCATCTCATTTCCCAAAAGTGTGTGTGTGCGTGTGCGCGTGCGTGTGTGTATGCTTGCAGTCACATGGACTCATTTACATGGACTTTTGGAAGGGTGTGGCAATACATGTTGTATTTGATCTTTTGTTTTTAACTGGAAATCTTTGTCTACATGTTGATATACAAATGACATTCACTACCAGTCTTGTATTTATAAGTTTCCACTACTATTTCCTGCATTTACCGTCAATTTTGTTTAGGCATTCATATCTGTTCTATATAAAAATCTCATCCTTGTTTTATTCAAAGTTGACTCCCATGTTTCTTTCGAAAATTATTACCCAGTTCATGCTTATACATACAGTTGCCAAAGAAACAACCAAAAGCTAAATGCTGAAATTACAGCCCAAATCCCAAGGCATTCATGGAATAGTTAATTTTGTTAGTGTGTTAACAGTATTACTACTCATTATCTAATGTATGTAACTGTAAGAGCATATCATTAATATTCAAAACTATAGGAGAGATTCCCATTAATAAAAGTATCACTGTATCCTTTATTTATGATAAAAAACCAAACTATTTCCCTGTAAGCAAAGTTTTAGAATCAATTATTTTCTATGACAAGTAGCATGTATGTATGTGTACATTTATACATAAATATGTGCTATAAATGCCAAATGATTAAGCAAATCTAGTATCAAACTACAAAAATATTTTTGTATCCTAATGTTCCTCCTACAAATAATTTGTATATTTACAAGTCATTAAATATCTTTCTAAAATATTGATATTTATGGCCATATAATTCTTTATCAAATCAGTGTATCATAATTTACCTAAGCACCCCACAATAATTAGGCATTTAGTATGTTTTCAATTTTTGCAATTATAAATAATGTTGTTTCCTTAGGATGGGCTATTAAATGAGAAACTACAGAATTTTTGAGACCTAGCAAAATAAAATAAATGATCCAAATTTTGGTTCTAACTTCATCCAATAACCTCGATGTTCTTAGTCTTTGGCAATATTATCTAGGGATTTAAATCGAGATTTTTCAGATTCGTGTTTTAAAGACTATTAAGAATAACTTTTGACACATGCATTAAATTTTGTGACAATATTACCACCAGTTTTTTTAAACACCATATTTAATTGGTTTCAGTGATCTTAAAAAATAATTTACACCTATTTCTATTTAATGTCATGCTACTCAGATGGATTTGTTTCTATATGACTGATCTGTGTCCTCAACTAAATATTTAAAAACAGTACTTGTGTGGTTTATTTCTGTTCTTCCTGTATGTAATAATATTGTTATATTTCTTGTGTACATGGAAGCAAATCTGCCTGTTTCTAAGATTCTAAGAAGGGATTCTAAGATCCCCAAATTCTGTTTTTAACATACTATCCTTTTCTAAAAGTAGGTGCTGTGCAGATATGATGTCAGACTGATTATTCTTAAATTTGTATATGATTTTATTTTCCTGTCTTGAAGCTCATATAAATACAGTCATTGAATATACTGTCCAGAACATGTTTAAAAATAGTTTTTCTTTCATTATTTTTCCTATAATATCTAAAGTTCTTTACTATTCCTCTGCATATTTTTTTCTTTATGTATAGTTAAAAATTATCTTTGCTTACAGCCTTGGTTCCTATTCCTCTTATGTTATTTTATAATTCAGTGTTTTCTAAGTTCCCTCTGCATCTTCTATATTTTTCATCTCTATAACGTTTTCTGGGAGAGTATCTGAAACTTTTCTTTCCCATCAGTAAATCAATGTTTGAAAATGATAATTATGTTCTTTACTATGCCAAATATAGATTTCAGTTTTGCACTTGCATTGTTGGATTTCTTATAATCTTTCCTTATTGCAAACATCTCCCTTTTTACCTTATTATTAATATTTTTTCCCTTTTGACATTCTATTACTCCATCATAAATGTTTTTACATTTAATTTATCCTTGCATTCTATGAACTTTAGGTTTCAGGCAAATTTCTGCTTGTTCTTCTGTGATTATCTATATTCAGAAGCATCTTCTTTTCTGAAAGACTTTTAGACATTCATTTTCCCTTCTGTAATTACTATATTACAGAACTGTTTTATCTATTTTCTTATCATTTTTCTACCTTAGAAGGCAAACTGTTGTATGACAATAATCAGGATATATTGATTGACTTTGATTCTACTCAAATGACTTTCTCAAACCTACAGTTCAAAGGCAAGGGAATGCGCACTTCTTCAAAACTCATTTTCATTGTGTCCGATTCATTCATCTACTGCAACTATTCTAGACTGTGTGGTATTTTCTCTTAATCTCAAAATTTGCTTCTATGATATGCTGTTTTTAGGCAGTATATGAAAAACTACAATCCCCTTCTTTCATTTCTTTCCTCATTACATTTACCATTTGGAGAACAACATCTCTTAAAGGTAAATGAACTTCTGCCAGTTCTCACCTCCTAAACTTACTACCAGGTTGATTGGTTGCTACCTGGAATATACAAAGAAAAGAATTATTAAAGGCCATTGTTTGGCAAAGGGGTGGAAGTAGTCTCTTTGAGAAGTAACACATGCAATCGTAGATGACTACCAGCTTGCTGTTAATAGTAACTAACTGTTGGGGAAGCAGTACATACTGTCTTCGACCTTGGCATATTTATTCCATTTCCCCTGGTGGAACTCCCTGTTCCTGATTGTGTTTGACAGTTCAGGTCCATTGGCCTTGTAATTGCAGGGATTCTCTCCATAATACTGGGAAGAAATTTTCCAATGTTACTAGAATTTAACAATGGTATGAATACCGACTTGCACTCCCTCTGAGTTTTTTGAGGCATTTTACTGGGAGACACTTCATCAAGAACTTTCATAAGGCACCATTTCAATAAAGTACCCTGACTTTTTATATGCTTCAGTCAAATGACAGCTGAGGTCACAAAGATTTAGAATTAGGGTTGGTTGACACCGTAAGTTGAACGCTTCACTCCTTCTATCATGTGTCAGACATATACTTCATCTTTCACCATTCCATTTTGACATCTAAGATATTTTGGCTTTCTATATATGTATATCAACAATTTAATCAATTTGACAGGTGTCTAATTTTCAAGAAAATTCCTTGATCAATATTCTATAGGGTGAGATCTTAAAGATTTTACAATTATTTTATATATTTTTAGTTTTGCTAAATTACTTTTATTGGAATCTATTACTTTTCATGTAAATTATGTAATAAAGATTTGATTCTTTAATCCAATTTTTATTTCCTATCTAATTATATAGATTAAAGAATGTGGTAATGCCCATTTTCATTTAGTCATTAATTCTACCAAGATCAATATTCCTAAAGAACAAATTGCAAATCATCATTTTATCATGTAGCCTTGATTTTTCTGTCTAATTTCACTCACTAACAAATTTTACCATATACATGTTTTTTTGTCAGTACCTACTGTATTTTGTGCTGATTGTATCTCTGAAATCTACTGTTTCGAAGGCAAACATTTCTAATTTTCAGTGGTATTAAGTTATAAATTTTCAAAATATTTAAAAAATTTATAGTAAGATTTATTGAGTACAGTTTTAGTATCAATTTTCTTTTGTTTTGCTTATTTTTGTCATGTCTTTTTCTTATTATTTTTCATCAAAGACCCATTCAAAATGTCATTGTATCAAAATAATTCCATCTAAACATCCTGCTTAAGTTTCTCTTTTTCTTACTAGACATTAGAAATACATTTGAAAGCCAGAGAAAAGTAGAGAAGGAACAAACACTATATAACAGGTGAAAAGGATTCAATCGGAGACTACTAAAGGAATGGTACTGTTTAAAATATGCATAGTACTTTACCATAAAAGTATATATATGTGTGTGTGTGTGTGTATATATATATATATATTCTTAAGGTATATATATATGTACATTTGTATATCTTAATATTACAATATCAGTAATAGGAAGTGTTTCTCTGTTCTTCCCTAATCCTGAAGTTAAATTCTTATAATGTAACACCTTCCTTTCTACCCAAGACATACATATCCTTAACCCCTGCTGTTTTTTCTAGAATAATTTTTGAGAGCTTCACATCTTCTCATGAACACATATTCTTAGCTACCAAACCATGTCTACCATTTTAAGGCTTTGTTCTTCTTTGTCCTTTCTTTGGTGTCTACTGCTGGTCTTCTCCTGCTATTGGTACCATTATTTAAAGAACAATTTTGTTGATGTATAATTTGCACATATTACAATTCACCATTTTAAAGTACACAAATGAGTGGTTTTTGTTATGCAATTATCCACTCCCAGTCAATTTTAGAAAAATTTAATCATCACCAAATGAAACCTTATAACCATTAGCAGTCATGCTTCATTTCCCCATAAATCAATTAGACGTGGACAACAACTAATTGTTTTCTGTCTCTATAGATTTCCCTGTCATGGACATTTCTTATAGGTAGAATCAAACAGTATTTAGCCTTTGTGACTGGCTTCTTTAACTTAGCATATTCTTTTCAAATTTCATTAATGTTTTAGCATATGTCAATATTGCATTTATTTTTATTGCCAAATAATAGTCTATTAAGTGTATACACCACATTTAGTTTATCTATTCATCAATTGATGAACGTTGGGGTTGTTTTCATTTTAGAGTCATTATGAATTGTGCTTCTGTGAACATTTATTTACAAGTTTTAATGTAAACATTTGATTTCTGTGCTCTTGTGTGTATATGCCTAGAAGAGGAACTGATGGGTCATAGAGTAACACTATGTTTAACATTTTGAGAAACAAGCAAATTTTTTATAAAATGCCTTCACCTTTTCACATTAATATTAACAATGAATGAGTGTTCCTTTCTTTGTATGCATCATCTCCAACACTTAAAATCATCCACCTTTTTAATTATAACAATTCTAGTGGATATGAAATGGTATCTCATTGTGATTTTTTAAAAAATTTGTATTGTATAATTTGTATTGTATAATATAACATACATACAAAACAAAGAAAGAAGAAAGCAATAGTTTCCAAAGCATTCTTCAACAAGTGTACCTACAGGACAGATCCCAGAGTTTGTTATGGGCCGCCATACCATCATCTCAGATTTTTCCTTCTAGTTGCTCCAGAACATTGGAGGCTAGAATGAATATATATATATTTATCATCACTTTTTTTTTCTTTTTTTGTGAAAAATAGCACATTTAGAAAAAAACAATAAATTTCAAAGCCCAGCACCACAATTAGTTGTAGAACAGATTTCAAAATTTGGATGGGTTACAATTCCACAATTTTAGGTTTTTACTCCTAGCTGCTATAGCATACTTGAGACTAAAGGAAATATCAAATACAATGATTTAGCAATCATACTCATTTGTTAAACTCTATCTTTGTATAACTCTATCATCACCTTTGATATTTGTATTCCACTCTTTAGTGGTGTTTGGGCTGTGGCCATTCTAATTTTTCATGTTGGAAAGGGCTGTCAATAATATGGGATAGGGATATGGAACTAGCTGATGTTTTGGAGAAGTTATGCCCTCTAGGTTTCAGGACTTATCAGGTCCAGGGAACCATATGGGGGTTGTAGATTTCTGGAAAGTTACCCTAGTAGATGGAACCATTGTAGAATCTTATATTTTGCCCTAGGTGTTCTTTAGGATTGGGTGGGATGGTTTTGGTTGGGATTTGGCAAGTTATGATAGGAAACAATGTCTAACTGAAGCTTGCGTAAGAGCAACCTCCAGAATAGCCTCTCAACTCTATCTGGACTCCCCCCGCCACTGATATGTTATTAGTTATACTCCTTTTCCCCCTTTTGGTCAGGATGGAATTGTTGATCCTATGGTGCCAGGGCTGAATTTATCCCTGGGAGTCATCTCTGATGCTGCCAGTGAGACTTTCACCCCTGGATTTCATGTACCATGTAGGGGGGAGGGCAATGATTTCACTTGCAGAGTTGGACTTAGAGAGAATGAAGCCATAACTGAGAAACAAAAGAAGTCCTCCAGAAGTAAGTCTTAGGCATACCTATAGATAGGCTAAGCTTCTCCACTACCCATATAAGCTTCACAAGAGTAAGCCTCAAGAGGGCTTTACCTAATGATTTGGGTGTCCCTAATATTTGACACAGTATCAGAGGATTCCTGGTGATAAAGTTTAATAGTTACATATTTTTCCCCCATCCCTCAAGGGACTTTGCTAATACTTTTTGATTATCTGCTTAACATGTTCTAGGATGTAGCTAGGCATTACATTAAGCTATACAGGATTAAAGGCCCTCATTCTTATTCTGTATTCCCTGTGTTTCAGTTGTTCAAATGAGCTATCCAGATAGGTTGAGTTGGATTATGTGCTACAGAAAATTTATCATTGTGATTTTGACTTGCATTTTCCTAATGAATATAGATGTTGAGCATCTATTCATATGCTTAGTGACCATTAATAAAATATCTTTGGAGAAATTATTATTCAAATAATTTGCTCATTTTAAAATTGATTTATTTATCATTTTAATATAGAATTTCAAGTATTGGCTATATAGTCTAGGTACAAATCTTCTATCTGATGCATGATTTGCAATTATTTTTTCACATTCTGAGAGTTGTCTTCACTTTTGTGATGGTGTCTTTTTTAATATCAAAAGCTTTATATGTTAATGAAGTCCAATTTATGTATTTCTTTCTTTTCTCACTTATAAATGTAAAATCATATATAATAAGTTTTTCCAATTCCAGAACTCACAATTTTTCTCCTGTATTTTACTTTAACAATTGTGTCATTTGAACTCTTATGCTTAATTAGATCTATGATCCGTTTTTTAGTTAATTTGTGTATGTGGTGTGAGGAAGGGGTCTAAATTAATTCTTTTGTATGTGGAAATCCAGATTTCTCAGCCACACTTGTTGAAGAGACTATTCTTTCCCTAAATAACCATTGTCAAAAATCAGTTGAATGTAAATGTCAGGGTTTATAACTGAACTCTTAATTCCATTCCACTTTTATGTCTGTTCTTATGCCATGGTCATCCTGTCTTGATTACTGTAGCTTTATAGTAAGTTTAGAAATCAAGAAGTATGAGTCCTCTAAAACTGTTCTTGCTCAAGACTGTTTTGCCTTTTCTGAGTCCCTTGACTTTCTATATGTGTGAGATTTTGATAGTGTTTGAATTGACTCTATAGATGAATATTGGACAGCTGCTATCATAACAATATTGTCTTCCAATCCATGAACATGGGATGTTTTTACCATTTCTTTTTATCTTTTGTAATTTCTTTCAGTACTGTTTTGTAATTTCCAATATAAAGTCCTCCATTTTTTGTTAAATTTATTCCTATTTTATTCTCTTGTATGCTATTATAAATAAAATTTTTATCTAAATTTCATTTGAAGATTCTTTATTGCTAGTGTATAAAAATACAATTTGTTTTTGTATATTAATCTTGTGTCTTACAACCTTACTGGATCAGTCATAATAAAAATGTTGTGGATGCCTAAGGATTTTCTGCTTACCTGATCATGTCTGTTCTAATAAAATTAATGTTGTAGTCACTACTTATTATTCAAGCATTCTAAAATGTATTTCAAACCCCAGAATTAATTTCATAGTCATTTGCAAAGCAGTGAAAAATTTTAGGCACCTGATGCATATGTTCCCAGCTAAGGTCAAACAAAGCAATGCTCTGCCATCTTGTTTCAGCCTTGTACTATTAGCAAGCATCTTTTTGTGGTATATTTAGTGCTACACTTATTTGAATTTTTTGTGCTTTTGTGGGGGGTGATTTTCCCATTTAAAATGGTCTCCACACATAGTGCTAAAATGCTGTCTCGTGTTCCCAAGTCCAAGAAGGCTGTGATGTGCCTAACAGAGAAAATATGGGTGTTATGTAAGCTTCATTTACGCATAATTTATACTGCCCTTGACCATGAGTTCAATGTTAATGAACAAACACCTTATTTAGTGAATACCAATTGTGCCCCCAATGGAATTTAAGATTAGACCTGCTTGAATTTATATTCAGAGGTTTTATTTAAATGTTGCTCAATGTTACAAAGGCAATGATACTAATTCTAAAGGAGGGTAAATGAAGATAGTCTCTAAAAGGCCGATGAAACAAAGAAATTCCTAAGGAATCACTGAAGTTCAAGGAGAAAATAAAAATGTTCAGTTTCTTTAAATAGAAACATGCATAAAACAAGCTTATATACTGATCAGTTGATAAAATAATGTGAGCAAAGATTAGCAGGAACCAAACTCTGTATTTCCTTTTAGTGTAATGGTTCAGGTTCTGATAATTCAGCGTTCATAGCAACTTTATGGAGTATAACAACTGCAAATAAATTGCAGAATTGACTATATTTATTCCTTATGAATCTGCATTCCTTTAATTTCTTTTCTTGTTGAGTTGCCCAATAATTGAGGGCAGGCCACAGTAACTCAGCAGGCAAAGTTCTTCCCTGCCATGCTGGAGACCTGGGTTCAATTCCTGGTGCCTGCTCACGCCAGAAAAAAAAAAAATATGTTGAATAGAAATACTGATAGCAAATATCCTTCTATTTTCATGATCTTAGAGAAAACATATCAGTCTTTCACAATGAAAGGTTGTTGAATTTTGTCAAATGCCTTCTCCGCATGCATCTATTGAGATCTTTATTTTTTGGCCTTTATTCTATTGATATAAGTCATAAATTGATTAATTACAATAATCATATTAATTGATTTTCAGATGTTAAACCCTTCTGGGGTATAAATACCATTTAGTTATAGTATATAAACCTTTTTATCCATTGCTGGATTCAGTTTGCTAGTATTTTTTGTTGGTTTTTGTACCTGTATTAATAAGAGATATTGGTTAATAGATTTCTCTGGTTTTTGTTTTTTGTCTTTGGTGACTTTGTCTGACTTTGGCAACAGGGTGATATTCTCCCCATAAAATGAGTTGGGAAATGTCATCTTCCTTTGTATTTTTTGGAAAAGTCTTGAAGGAGTGACATTAATTCTGTAAACATTTCTTTCTTTAAATGGCAGTATTCACCACTGAAGGGATCTGGGCCTGAGTTTTTCTTGCTGGGAAGTTTTTATTAGTAATAAGTTTTTATTTGTGATCTTTCTTTTTTTTTACTACCTTTGAGATATAATTTGCATCATATGATTCATCTATTTAAAGTGTACAATTCAATGTTTTTTAATATAGCCATCATCACTGCATTCAACTTTAGAATATTTTCATCAAACCAAAAAGAAATCCTGTACCCTTTAGCCATCACCTCTAATCCCCCCATCTTCCCTTGTCTTATGCAACCAATCATCTACTTTCTAGCTCGGTAGATTTACTATTTTGATAATTACATATAAATAGAATAATATATTACATGTTTTTTATGACTGGTTTCTTTCATTTAGCATGTTTTCAGTCAACCATGCTGTACCATATATCAGTACTTCACTACTTTTTATTGCCAAATAATATTTACTTGTATCAATATACCACATTTTATTTATCCATTCATCCATTAATGGGCATTGGGCTATTTCTACTTTTTAGCTGTATGTATTATGATGCTATAAACTTCCAAATATGAGTTTTTGTATGGACAATTGTTTTTATCTCTTGAATATACACCTAGAAGTGGAATTGCTGAGTCATATGGTACATCTATGTATAACTTTTTGAGGAACTGCAAACCATACTGCTTTCCAAAGTAACAGCACTATTTTATATTCCCACCAGCAATATATGAGAATTACAATTTCTGCACATCTTAACCAACATGTTTTATTATCTATCGTTTTAGTCATTATTATTATTTTAGCCCTCCTGGTGGATAAGTGTTGTTTGTTAATTTAATTAGCACTTCTCTAATGACTAATGTTCTTGAGCATCTTTTCATGTTTTTTGTTTATTTGCAATATCTTCTTTTGAGAAATGTCTATTCATATCCATTGCCCACTTTTATTGAGATATTTGAATTTTTATGATTGAGTTCATAGAGTTCTTTATGTATTCTAGATACACATCCTTTTACCTAAATATGATTTGCAGATCTTCTTATTCCATCAGTTGTCTCTTCTCTTAACTTGATGGTATCTTTGAAGCAAAAAAATTATATTTGATGAAGTCCAACTAATCTATTTTGTATTTTTGTTGTTTGTGCTTTTAGTGTCATAGCTAAGGAAGCATCACCAAATCCAGTATCATGAAGACTTATTCCTCTGTTTTGTTTTAAGACTATTAAAGTTTTAATTCTTATATTTATTCTTAGATCAATTTTGAGGTATTTTTGTATAAAGTATATACTACTATTCTAACTTTGTTGTGTTGCATGTGGATACTCAGCTGTCCTAGCACCATTTGCTGAAAAGTCTATTTTTCCCCTTACTGAATTTTCTTGGAAACTTCTTTTTAATGAAAGCATTTATTGGTATAAATTTCACTCTGAGTGCTGTATTTAGCTGTATCCTGTATGTCTTGTTATATTGTGATTTCAATCTTCATTCATTTCAAAGTAATTATTAATTTCTTTTATTTTAATCCTTTGGTAGTTTAGGTGTCTTGTTTTAAATTTCCATATAGTTGTGAATTCCCCAAAGTTCCTTTGATTTTTGGGTTCTCTATTCATTCCATTGAAGTTGAAGAATTTATACATGTATGAATTCAACCTTTCTAAATATATTGGCTTTTTATTAGTCTAACATACTATCTTTCCTGAAGAATGTTCCTTGAGAAGAACATGTATTCTGCTATTGTTAGATGGAGACTTCTATAGATGTCTGTTAGGTCTAACTGGTTTGTACTTTGTTCAGATATACTATTTCCTTATTGGTCTTTTACCTAAGTTCTGTCCAGTTTTGGAAGTGTGATGCTGAAGTCTCCAAAATGTATTGTTGAATTGTCCATTTTTCCCTTCAGTTCCATCAATTTTTACTTCGTGTATTTTGAGGCTCTATTATTAGGTCCATATATTTTTATGTGTTCCTAATGAGTTGGACATTTATCACCATAAAATATCCTTCTTCATCTATGATAAAGTTTTTTTTTTATCTTAGTGATTATTTTGTCAAATATCAGTAGAGTTACTCTGGCTCTTTGGCTACTGTTTGCATGGTGTATCTTTTTCCATTCTTCTACTTTCAAACTATTTGTGTGCTTCTATGTAAGGTATATCTCTACAAGTAGAATATATTTGGGTCATTTCTTTTTAATCCATTCTGCCAGTATTTGCCTTTTCATTGGAGATTCTATTCAATTTTTATATAATATATAACTGATGAGATAAAACTTACAATTCCTTTTTTGCTATTTATTTTCAATATGTCGTGTGTCTTTTGTTCCTCTATTCTACCATTATTGCCTTCTTTTGTGTTAAGTAGATATTTTCCAGTTAATTTCCTTTGTTATTTATATATATATATATGTTCTTGTTGTGTGCCCTAGGATTACAGTTAACATCATAACTTAATCTGATTTAGATTACTAGCAACCTAGTGTGAATACCATATAAAACCTTTTTCCATTCGCTCTTTACTCCTTTGTGCTGTTATTGTCACAAAAGTCATATTTTAATATGTTATAATCCCATCTCCACAGTTTTATAACCATTGCTGTATAAGGTTGCCTTTGAAATCACATAAGAGAAAAAATGTTGCCACCAAATGCATTTATATTGTGTTTTATATTTTCCTTTGAATTTATCTTTACTTGTCCTTTTTATTTCCTCATGTGGATTTGAGTCCCTGTATTTCATTTTTGATTTATGGAATTTCATCAGTATTTCATATAAGGCAGGTTTGCTAGTGATAAATTCCCTCATTTTTACTTATCTGGGGAGATTTTGATTCTTCTTTTATCTTTAAAGAATAGTTTTGCCAAGTTTAGAATTCCTGTTTGGTGCTACTTTTTTATCAGCATTTTGAATGTGCCATTCCATTGCCTCTTGGTTTCTGTTAATCTTAGTGGGGATTCCTTGCATAGTGATGAGTTACTTTTTTCCTTCTGTTTTCAAGAGTCTGTCTTTTTTTTTCTTCTTCTTCTTTTTTTCCCCGAAAGTTTTACTATAATGTAAACATGAAGTGGGACTTTTTGAGTTTATCCTACTTGGATTGTGCTGAGCTTCTTGTATGTGCAGATTAGTACTTTTCATCAGATTAGGGCATCTGGCCATTATTTAATCATATTTTCTTTCTGCTGGTTTCTTTCTCTCTTCTCATGTAGGACTCCAGTTATACATATCTTTGTATACTTGATTGTGTTCCAGAGGCCTCTGAGACTCTTTCAAATTCCTTCCTTCTTTTTTCCCTATTTTGTATCAGAAAATAATTAGATAATCTCAACTATCTTAAATTCTTTGATTCTTTCTTCTCCCAGCTCAAATCTGCTATGAGTCCTTCTAGTGAGTTTTTTCATTTTAGCTATTGAAGTTTCAATTTCAGACTTTCAATTTGATTTGTTATTCTGAAGTTTCAATATATCTGCTTTTATATTACTTGAGTTCATTGATGCATGTTAAACTATACAGAGATTGAGATTAAGCCAAATTAAGCTTTAAGATTGGTATTAAAAAAATTCAGAGGATTTCAGCAGCATTCAATTAAATAAGTGTACTTTCTGGAGTGACCCCAATATGAGACAAATAAATTTGTGCTCCCAACATACATATTATTTCAATTTGATTTTTCACAGCATTTCTAAAAAGATGAATATTATTAGCAATTTTGCAGGTTAGCTAAGTCTGAAAGCAAGTTATACACCTCATGATCAGAAGACCTGGGGCCTGAAAGCAATTCTTTTCTATCTCTAAGCTAGTCTACAATATTATATATTTAAATCTAAAATGGATTTGTAGGACTCCAATGCATATGAGTATGTGACTTTCCAGAAGTATTATTCATTCCTGCAGTATCCTATGACCTGGCCTATGGTTAAACTTTAAGCAAATAGACTTGAGAAAGGGAGGACAATTTAAAGATTTTTAAAGTTAATGAAATAATATTGGAAACCATATTTCTATCTCTGGGATATAAATGGAATCAGGAATTTGGTTTTTTTAAAGGGAAAATAAAAAGGGCATCAATAAATTTTACAATGATATCAAATACCATTTTTTGTAAGTGTGCAGAAAAAGTGGAAATATGTGTGTTAGTGATCAGGAATATTGCCTGTTTAGCAATTTAGACAGGAAACAGTTAATATTTCAGAATGCTTTTTTTTTTACCAAATATTTATGTACTTAGAAAACAAACATGACAAAAAAGAATACTTACACTGAATGGCTGCTTTGTGATCTCTGTTAATGCTCAAGTACCTACTTCAGTGTAGTAAAGAGCATGAGGTCACATAGTAGAGAAGAGCAGTTTGCATAGTTTAGCCCTACTTTTTTTTTTTTTTTAATTTGCATATGGGCAGGAGGCACCAGGGATCAAACTCCAGACCTCCAGCACGGCAGGTCAGAGCTCTGCCTGCTGAGCCACGGCAGCTGCCCAGTTTAGCCCTACTTTTGATTAAAATGAAAATTAAGTATTTGGCACCTTTATTTGAACTGTTGAAAAATCAAACAATAAAGTCAGAATAATGGCTCTTATAATAATTTTATAGAAATAATTATATTAGCCAAACATTAGGAGACATAAACAAAAGAATGAAAGGACACTTCCTCATTCATATATGATAAATATCCCCTTTAGGAAATGTAAGTTACTGGCTGCTAATATAACCAAGTATGTACACCAGTTGCTGTCTTTTTAAGCTCCAATAGTTTTGAAAATAGTAATAGCAGAACATCAGACAGCTGGGGAGTCAACATGCAGAGAGAAAAAGTGCAAAGCTGCAAAATGAATTTATAAATATTACTAGAGGAATAGAGAGAAAGTTGCTGAGAAGCCCAAGATCCAATGTACTTTAGTAATACCAGCTATATGAAAAATGTCTACAAACTTTTCAACATTATTTTGGACATTATCTTCCACCTCCTGTTTCTCCCACTATTTTTTTTTCTGAGATAAGCTGAAACTATGGCGTAAAACTGATTCATACCCTCTGGGTTTACTGGCTTTTAAAAGAATGGAAAATGCAATAGGTTATATCCTAACATGCTCTTTATTAGGTTGAACATTGTGCCATTGAAACGGTGATAATATGCATTCAGTTTTAATACTTAGGTAGCAAAATTGTGTGATTTTGATGAATTTCTTTGTGAGCAGCTGGAACCCTGGATTACTACATTTTCCATAAAATAGAAGCAAATTATTTTGTTTTTCACTTTATCCAAATGAATGGGTTCTTAAGGCCTCACTAGGTTACCTTATTCACATCAGCCTACTATTATATTTTTTACATTTATATTTTAATGGCAGTCGTATAATTAATACAGTAACTGCCAACAATCAGATTACATTCTTGTTCTGTCATTAAAAAAAAATCCTTTAAAACAGCATTTTTATTCTTACCTTCAAAACAGTATTTCTTCCAGATCTATCCAAGTGCCTTATGAAAAGGAGGTAGTCAATATATTTTTATTGATGGGAATAGAAACAATGAAATGTAACGAGAGAACAAATTTTTTTTGATATGGCCACCTTCTTAAGGATCCCAGCTATTAAGGAAATAATTCAGAAAGAATACAATTTGCAGTGGTACCTAATTATAATTTCAATATTAAGAGAACATAGGCCTTCCTAGGTGTGTGTATATATATATATATGTATATTTATTTTTATTTATTTAGTCTATTTATGCCTATTTAGTCACATAAACCACTCACGAGAGCTCATGACCACCTTAAAACATTTTTTTAAAGTAAGATGACACACAGACCATACACTCCCCCTGCCAAAAAAAAAGTCTTAAGTGGGCCCCTGTGGCTCAGCAGGCAAAGTTCTCGCCTGCCATGCTGGAGACCGGGGTTCAATTCCCAGTGCCTGCTCATGCAAAAAAAAATAAAGTAAGATGGCACACAATTAAAAAATAATTTCTCATCTATTTTCATATAGATAGATAGGATCTGGAAACACTTAGATATGAATTGTGGTTATAATGCCACTGAAAGAATACATACACCGAATATTCAGGAAATATGTTTTGTTCCTTCTCTATATAAGGTGAATCCAGGGTCTATTTTATTAGTCTCTGATCTCATCAGGTAATGAGGATCCAGGCTTTTCTTTGACATGACCATCATCCATATGACGATCTAGGAATATATCCTCCTTCATAGTGGTACATACAAATATCTTGGGACCATTTGGGTGGTTCAGATGGGGTCACCACAGTCTCGGGGTACACAGTCTACTTCTAAGTGAGCCAGTGTATAGGGACATATCACTTGAGTGAGATGAACAGCTGCAGCAGCTCCTCAGTACAGACAACATGAGATGCTCACTTTTATAGTAAGGGGGAAGGGGTCTTCAGATATTAGCTTTGCTCTCAAGTGACTAAGGAGGCAAGTGGGGCAGATTCTCAGCAGATTCTCAGCACTGACTCTGTGGCTCTCCCAGTCAGACAGTCCTCAGCTGTGGCCCCAGAAACCTCCATGAACATAATTTCCTGCTCATTTTCTTTGTTAGAACAAACAGTGCTTCTTATGATCTCTGAGAAAGTTTGTATCTTCTTGTATCTAATCTGTATCTTCTTCAACTCTTTTCCAAATTTATTGATCTAGCATGAGTTTAACATCCTGAACCTTTTCTCAACTAAACTCAATTGACCCATTATTTTATGTTTGACTTTTAGAAATATTTCTGATGGAAGTTTCAGAGTCAATTTTCAAAAACTAAGCACTAACTGTTTTTTCTTATAGTAATTCCTCAAAAAAATTTCTCTTCTATATGTTATCATATGCATGCCTTTGACCTAATGAGAGAAGGATTGCTTACCAGGAAGTTAAGACGTATTGTCTTATATTCCTGGCTGCTATGACAAATGCATATCAATGGGTTGTTTGGTGAAAATGATAGGAGTTTCTTGGCTCATGGATTTGGAGGCCAAAAACCCAAATCAAGGCATTGTCCAGAAGGCTTGCACCATCCTGGGTAAGTAGTTTTCTGGCTGGCCAGCAATCCTCGGGTTCTTTGACTTTCCCATCATACTGCGATGTCCTGTCCTTTCTCTTCCGGGTTTCTGCCAAGTTCCAGCTTCCAGCTCCTCCGTGAGGCTTTTTTTTTTTTTCTAATAAGCCTTCCAGTATTAGGATTAAGACCCATCCTGATCCAGTTGGCCAAACCTTAACTAAAACTAGCATCCTCAGAAGATCCTGTTTATAATGGGTTCATACCCACAGGATTGAGATTAAGATTAAGAACATGTCAAGCCAACTCATTTGGGACACAACAGTCTCTTTAATAAATGGTGCCTAGAGAACTGGATATCCATATGCAAAAGAATGAAAGGGGACCCGTATCTCACACCCTATACAAAAGTTAACTCAAAATGGATCAAAGATCTAAACATTAGGTCTAAGACCATAAAACAGTTAGAGGAAAATGTAGGGAGATATCTTATAA